>SNQJ01S0098083.1:0-24478 GCA_010110895.2 Picea sitchensis | reverse complement strand
TTCTGATGAAGATAAATGTATCAGTTTGTTGTGTTCTTTACCAGACTCGTGATATAGTCTGGTTGTGTCCATAGGTAGTAATACACGTGCCTTGAATTTTGATGAAGTGGTATCATCCTTGTTGTCAGAGGAGATGAGATGAAAGAATATTGAAGGACAGAGCACAGACGCATTATTTGCAAGAGGACGTTCCCAAGAAAGAAATAGATATAAGTTCTGAAGTGGGATATCTAAGTCTAAGGGTAGATCTAAATCTCCCAGAAAGTTTGTAAAGGTATGTTGGATATGTGGAAAAGAAGGGCACTACAAGAAGCAATGTAGATCCAAAGTTGAGAAAAAGAAGGGATCTGGAGAATCTTCTTCTACAAAAGAAAATACCTCCAAGGAAGAAGGAGGGGATGTTTACTTGGATTCTTCAAGCACACATGCAGATCATGAGGCATGGTTGGTTGACTCTGGTGCATTCTTTCATATGACTCCCCATAGGGAGTGGTTTTGCGAATATGAAAGATATGATGGAGGTAATGTTTTCTTAGGTGATGATTCGACAACCAGAATCATAGGATGGGGAAAATTCAAGTTGAGGCTCATAGATGAAAGGATTAGAACAATGCCTAGTGTTCTTCACATCCCAGGTTTGGATAGAAATTGATTTCTATAAGCAAAATGGATGATGCAGGGGTAAAAACAATATTTGAAAAGGAAACCTGCAGGATGGTTCGAGGAGCAATGGTGTTGTTGAAGGGAGTTTGGTTTGGAACTCTTTATAAGATGAAAGGAAGCACTATTAGTGATGGGTGTTATAGTTCCATTGTTCCTGATATTGGATTTGAAGAAGAAATAACTCCTACAGTCTCTGGAGAAAAGTTTATGTTGTAGCATCAAATACTGGGGCATATTGGAGAAAAGGGTCTTCGAATACTACACGGTAAAGGTATGGTTGAAGGTATGCCTAACTTTTCTCTGGATTTTGATTTATGTGAACATTGTCTATATGGGAAGCAAAATCAGGTAAGATTCCCCTCTGGTGCAACAAGGGCAGAAGGAATTTTACAACTAGTTCACAGTGATATTTTTGGACCTGTGTCGGTCCTATCATTGGGAAAATATATGTACTATATCTCATTTATAGATGAATTCTCGAGGAATACTTGGATATATTTCCTCAGGAAGAAATCCGAAGTCTTTGACAGGTTCAAAGAGTTTAAGGCTCTTGTTGAGAGTCAAACAGAGAAAATAATTAAGGTGCTGAGGAAAGATAATGGTGGAGAGTTTTGCGAGAATGAATTTGAAGAATTCTATAATAAGCATGGTATAGAAGGTAGAAGACTACTCCATATACACCTCAGCAGAATGGATTTGCAGAAAGGATGAACATGATGCTTGTGGAAAAAACAAGGTGCATGCTCAGTGGTGCCAGGTTAGGGAAATAATTTTGGGCAGAGGCAATGGGTACTGCATGTTACCTGGTCAATAGATCACCCTCATTAGCGTTGGATGATGAGACTCCATAAGAGGTATGGACTGGTAAGGAACCTTCTCTCGCACATATCAAGGTATTTGGTTGTGACACATATGTTCATGTTCCAAAGGAAAACATGAGTAAGCTAGATAAGAAGGATGGAAAGAGTATCTTTATTGGATATAAAGATGGTCTCAAAGGTTATAATCTTTGGAACCCAAAAAATAAGAAGGTAGTGTATAGATGAGATGTGGTATTTAGAAAAATGAAGTATGTTGTTAAACATGAAGTCCTACCAAGTAAGGAAGAACCAGAGAAAATAGATTTTGATTTAAAGGATGATGAGTCAGACTCTACAGAAGAACAAGAATCAGGAGAAGAAGATCCTCATACTCCAGTATTGAGGATATCAGTTCGAGAAAGAAGGATACCGCAAAAGGTATACTCTATCTGATTTCCATTCAAATTTTTCTTTGTCTATTATTGATGATGATCCTAGAACCGTCAGGGATACAGTGGATTCAGAGGATGGAAATCTATGGAAAAGGGCCATGGATGAAGAAATGGAATCTTTGGATAAGAATGAAGCTTGGGATCTAATGGAGTTTTCGAATAGAAGAAATCCCATTGGCAACAAATGAGTATTTAAAAAGAAGCTGAATGCAGAAGGAAAAGTGGAGAAATACAAAGCTCAGATAGTAGCAAAGGGTTATTCCTAGGTTGAGGGAATTGATTTTGGTGATATTTTTTCTCCTATTTCCAAGTTAACCTCTATAATATTCATGTTATCTATTGTTGTTGCATTTGATTTTGATGTAGAACAAATGGATGTGAAGACAACATTCCTACATGGGGATCTGAAAGAAGAAATATTTATGAAGAAACCAGAAGGTTATTTTGTGAAGGGAAAGAAGGAGTTGGTATGCAAGCTAAAAAAGTCCCTGTATGGTTTAAAACAATCACCAAGGATGTGGTATAAAAAATTTGATACTTATATTCTGGGACTTGGCTTCACAAGAAGCAAAGAGGATCAGTGTGTGTATTTTAAATTAATTGGTGATCATTCGATTTATTTGGTCTTGTATGTGGATGACATGTTGCTGATAAAAAACAACAAGGAAATTATCCAGGATGTGAAAACTTAATTTTCCTCTAAATTTGACATGAAGGATCTCGGTGCTTCAAATTTCATTTTAGGCATGGAAATTAAAAGAGATCGAAAAAAGAGGAAACTCTGGTTAAATCAAAGAAAATATGTCGAGACAATATTGCAGAGGTTTAATATGCAGGAATGTAAACCGATTAAGGTTCCTATTCTTGTTGGTGTAAAGTTATTTGTAGATCAATGCCCCAATACACAAGAAGAGGAGGAGGACATCTCTCTTGTTCCATATGCAAGTGAAGTTGGCAGTTTGATGTATGCAATGGTCTATACTAGACTGTACATTGCACATGTAGTGGGATGTTTGAGCAGGTATATGTCAAAAACAGGGAAGGAGAATTGGACAACAGTAAAAAGGGTTTTCAGGTATTTGCATGGCACTGCTAGCTATAGATTGTTCTACCAAGGAAGACCAGGATTGGACAGAGTGGTGGATATACATGGCTTTGTGGATGTATACTAGGCTGGAGATCTAGATCGTAGGAGATCTACAAGTGGGTATGTGTTTAACTTGTTTGGAGGGGCAATAATTTGGATGAGAAAAAGACAGGCTGTAGTGGCACTTTCAACTATAGAAGCTAAATACATGGCAACCACTCATGCAAGTAAGGATGCAATATGTTTACAAAGATTATGTTTAGGTATTGTGTTGGTACAACACGTTGTAAGTATAGATTGTGACAGTCATAGTGCAATTTTTCTGGCAAAGAACCCGACTTATCATTCAAAGACAAAGCATATTGATATTGAATATCACTTTCTGAGAGACATGATTGAAGAAAAGAAAGTATTGTTGATGAAGGTGGAAAATTTGAAGAATGTTGCAGATTCATTAGCAAAATCCATGAGCACTGAGAAGTTCTCTTGGTGTAGAGGATACATGGGCATTGTTGCCCTGGATTGTTGACTATGTAACCATGTAACCCCCTGTATGCAAAGAAAACAACAAGTGGGAGAATGTTAGGTATGTGTTATATTATGACTCGGGAAACATGTCACATATTTAGGTGGTTTTTCGGCACATGGTTCCTTTGCCGATGGTTTTCTATTTCTGATTAAGGAATTAGGGTTGTTGACTAATCCAAGTCATTGGGTTAGGGTTTTGGATGCCACTGGCTCCTATATGTATATTGTATTGTAAACAATGTATCACTATGAATGAATATAGAATATGCTAGTTTTCCCGGTTTGGGTTTCCAGGGGAAAAATCTTTGTGTAATGTTTGTATTTTCCATTGTATCTTTTATGTTCTTTTACTGAAAATCTGTTTGCAGTAAATATTGTACAAGGTCAAAATATACAATCATGTCACGTTTCCTGCACACTCAGGAAACCTCATTATAATACCTATCAATGCTAAACATCAATATAAATAACATATTGAATTTCAATACTCAATCATAGCATAACCTCGTAAACCAAAACATATAATCATGATGTATCATGTTATAACTGGATCACTTTCTTGCAAGTGTCCTCAAAGAATAATCAGTGTTATGAAAATGTGGTTAGTGAAAATCTGGATGTTACATACACCCCCTCTTATTTTAAACTTTGTCCCGAAGTTTGTACAATCTAACAATGAAAACATTAAATATAGTTGCTACTAATTCGTATATCAAACTATCAGAATAAATAAGGAAACTATCAACGCATATTGTATGCGTCCTCCCAAGTAGCAAAATGTGGACTATAACTGTCCCACTCGACCTTGACCTGATCAAATATTCGACATCATAGTTGTCGAGTGAAATGGTCCAGTATGCGGATTGTATCCGCTATGAGAGAACCCTCATCTGATCCCTGCAATGAACTCAAGTCAATAACAAGTGACAGATCTTAAATATAATGATGTAAAAATGAAACATGAAACACATCGTGCATACTCCTCAAAGAATTAGGTAAGGCTAGTCTGTAAGCCATGTGTCCTTTATTTTATACAAATTCAAAAGGTCCCACAAACCTCGAGGAGAGTTTAGCACCCTTTCCAAACTTAATCAAACTCTTATGCGACTTCACCCGCAAAAACCAATTTATCACCAACATCATAATTGCGGTGTATATAACGATGCACATCTGCATAACTCTTTTGTCAGTCTTGTGCTTCCTTAATCATTTTCCTTATGGATTGAATTTGATATGTGATTTCCTGAATCACTTTTGGTCCCACCAGGACCCTATCCTCTAGTCGATCCCAACTCAAGGGTGTTTGACATGGTCGTCCGTAGAAAAACTCAAAAGGTGCCATCTTTATCGAACTTTGGTAATTGTTATTTTACACAAATTCTACCAATGTTAGAAATTCGTCACATCGTTTTTGTTGATCCATCACATATATTAGAAGCATATCTTCTAGAATTTGATTCGCTCTTTCTGTTTTTCCATCAGTTTCAAGGTGATATGTCATACTCAAATTTAATTGTGTTCCCAAAGCTTCTTGGAAACTAGTCCAAAAACATCCAGTGAATATCGATCCTCTATCTGATATTATCTTCCTTGGTACACCATGAAATCTTGCAATTTCATTTACAAAAAATCTAGCTATGCCTGGTGCTTGATACATTGTATGAAATGGAATAAAATGCACACTCTTCGTCAAAGTGTCAACGACTACAAAAATAGAATTGTGTCTCCTTGTCGTCAATGTCAATCCAACAATAAAATCCATCGATATAACTTCCCATTTTGATTCAGGAATCACATGTGGCTATAATAATCTCGTTGGATGTCTATGTTCAACCTTCACCTTCTAACATTCGAGACATCTCACCACATAGTTAACTATATCAGTTTTCATTCCCTTCCAAAAGAATATTGGTTTAAAATTTGCATTCATTTTCGTGACTCCAAGATGAGCCATATACACCACTCAATGAGCTTCGTTCAAAATTAACTTTCTCAATTTTTCATTTGGTGGTACATAAATTATACCATTATACCTTAGTAGCACATCACTGTCCAAAGAATATCCCTCATATCTAGGTATCATCATGGTATCTTGTCCGATATTGTATTTTACTTCCTTGTACTAGTCGTCATCAATCTGTAATGCCAAAATATTTTCCCGAAGGTTCTCTTTTAGTGGTATTACTGAGAAAATGCATGGTCTCCGTCTCAACGCATTCTCTACTATGTTAAATGTTCCTTTAATGAATGTGATTTCAAAGTCATACTCACTTAAAAGTTCTGACCAACGTCTTTGTTGCATGTTCAAGTACTCTAAGTAAAAATGTGTTGTCCGTATGTGGAAATTTTAATATTGGTGTTGTTTTTAATAGTTCCTTAAGCTTCTGAAATGCTTCAGTGCATTTTTCTGACCATACGAATTTCTTATTCTTCTTTTGCAATTTCGTAATTGGATTTTCTATTTTTGAAAAGCCTTCGACGAAACTTTGATAGTAACCTACTAATCCCATAAAACTACATACTTCTTTCACATTCGTTGGTGTTGGCCATTCCATAATATCCTCTACCTTTGCTAGATCTACATATATACCTTCTCCATAAATAATGTGTCCCAAATAGTGAATCTTCGTCTAATAAAAAGAACACTCTGACAACTTTTCGTACAACTTGTTTTCTCTTCAACAATGCAAAACTAATCTCAGATGTTCGTCATGCTCCTCTTTTGTCCGAGAGTAAATTAATATGTCATCAATAAATGCATGTATGGACTTGCCCAAGTATTTGCGGAATACCCTATTCATTAAACTAATGAACACACCAGGGGAATTCGTCAATCCAAAAGGTAATACAATAAATTATTAATGTTTGAATATTGTCTTAAACACTATTTTAGGAATTTCTTCCTCTTTGATTCGCAACTGGTGATACCTCGATCTCAAATCAATCTTTGAAAACATTGTTTCTCCCTTCATTTGATCAAATAAGTCATCAATTAAAATAATTATGCATTTTCCCTCACATCCACAATCAGTTCCTATATTTTCTCCTAGTTGTCCCTTAGTTCCCCAATTTGTATTTTAATGTGTCTCCTAACTATTTTACAGTTGTAGTTTGATTAAGGCTCTTCTCTTAGTTGGGATTTAGAGTCTAGATTGACTTAGGATTCTAAGTCTATGCTAACTACTCATTCTCTCATGAAAAGATATCTTTCAATTAAAATTTTCTTTTATTAATTTTTATGCACACATTGTGCACATGTCAAAATATTTTATTCCCTCTATACTAGTTTTATTTAGTCTAAACTTTTACTTAGGCCCCTTTAATATAAATTATATTTTCATAACCATTTAAGACTTTGATTAAATTATATTTCCAGTTTATAATTTTTAATATAATTTAATTTCTCTTCTACTCAATTCTAAGTATTCATTTTTTTTTCTAAGGTTTATAGATATTTTATTCCTTTATTATTTTATTCATGCAACGTGCCCTTCAAGATGCAGCTATGTGATCCAAGTGTGCCACTCACCAATTGACTTAGTTTTGAAGTTGTATGACGCTTCGAGTCAATACTCCACTTGTCGACCTTGTGTGAGACTAAGGGATTACTAAGGAATAAGGAATATTTCTTATTGTGCGCCCCTCAAAAATTCTCATGAGCGACTATCTCAGTCTGCCCTCATGACATCGTGAACCTCTCAGGAACAAGGTAGTCGTTAACCTTCAGTTCATGCCACGGTGGGAATGCTAGTAGGCTGTGAAATGGACATTGCCACACCTCTCCCTCATCTAATTGATATATGTGTATGATCCCTTTAATCCATATGTGAGTTGGATTAGCAAGCGTCACCATACTTCCATCTATTGACAAAGATAATATTAATAACTCATATACATGAAATCCATAATTGAATCATCACCATAACACATTCACAAATAAAACAAGTACTCATAATCAAAGTCAATAATCCACTCCCTGACTCAATCTGGAGTCCAAGGAAGTCTCTTGATTCCATCAACATCCTCATCATTATTGAGTATGTGTTATATTATTTTCACTGCCTCAGGAAACATGTCACATATTTAGGTGGTTTTTTGGCACATGGTTTCTTTGCCGATGGTTTTCTATTTCCGGTTAAGGAATTAGGGTTGTTGACTAATCCAAGTCATTGGGTTAGGGTTTTGGATGCCACTGGATTCTATATGTATATTGTATTGTAAACAATGTATCACTATGAACGAATATAGAATATGCTGGTTTTCTCAGTTTGGGTTTCCAGGGGAAAAATCTTTGTGTAATGTTTGTATTTTCCATTGTATCTTTTGTGTTCTTTTACTGAAAAACTGTTTGCAGTAAATATTGTACAAGGTTAAAATCTACATTTGGTATCGAATCTTTGTTGGCTTCAGGGGGACGCCTTTGTGGTCAATGGTTTGGCTCAGGACTATGATAAGTCTTGTTACAGTGGGAGATCTGTGGTATTGATTTTTCAAGTGAAAAGAAATGGCAAGCAATTCGAAGATGGAGATCGAGAAGTTTAATGGGAAAATTTTTGAGCTATGGAAGCTCAAGATGGAAGATCTGTTGGTGGAAAAAGATTAGTGGATCGCAGTAGATCAAGGTATTTCACCTACAGGAACTTCAGCAGATGACTGGAAAAATTGGATCAGAAGGCAAAGATAACAATCCGACTATGTTTCTAAGATTTTGTATCACTGAATGTATCATAGGAAGCTACAACCAAAGAGTTATGGGATAGGTTGGGGAAGTTGTATCAATCTGAGTCCCTAGTGAATAAACTATTCCTAAGAAAGAAGCTGTATAACTCGAGGATGAGAGATGGAGACTCAGTGGCAGAGCATTTGAACGCCTTCAATAATGTGGTAAGTCAGTTAGTATTTGTTGAGATTAAAATTTCAGATGAAGATAACTGTATCAGTTTGTCGTGTTCTTTACCAGACTCGTGAGATAGTCTGGTTGTGGACATAGGTAGTAATACACGTGCCTTGAAGTTTGATGAAGTGGTATCATCCTTTTTATCGGAGGAGATGAGACGGAAGAATATTGAAGGACAGAGCACAGACGCATTATTTGCAAGAGGACGTTCCCAAGAAAAAAATAGATATAAGTTCTCAAGTGGGATATATAAGTCTAAGGGTAGATCTAAATCTCCCAGAAAGTTTGTATAGGTATGTTGGATATGTGGAAAAGAAGGGCACTACAAGAAGCAATGTAGATCCAAAGTTGAGAAAAAGAAGGGATCTGGAGAATCTTCTTCTACAGAAGAAAAGAAATCCAAGGAAGAAGGAGGGGATGTTTACTTGGCTTCTTCAAGCACACATGCATATCATGAGGCATGGTTGGTTGACTCTGGTGCATCCTTTCATATGACTCCCCATAGGGAGTGGTTCTGTGAATATGAAAGGTATGATGGAGGTATGTTTTCTTAGGTGATGATTTGACAACCAGAATCATAGGATGGGGAAAATTCAAGTTGAGGCTCATAGATGAAAGGATTAGAACAATGCCTAGTGTTCTTCACATCCCAGGTTTGGATAGAAATTGATTTCTATAAGCAAAATAGACGATGCAGGGGTAAAAACAATATTTGAAAAGGAAACCTGCAGGATGGTTCGAGGAGCAATGGTGTTGTTTAAGGGAGTTCAGTTTGGAACTCTTTATAATATGTAGGGAAGCACTATTAGTGATGGGTGTTATAGTTCCATTGTTCCTGATATTGGATTTGAAGAAGAAATAACTCCTACAGTCTCTGGAGAAAAGTTTATGTTGTAGCATCAAATACTGGGGCATATTGGAGAAAAGGGTCTTCGAATACTACATGGTAAAGGTATGGTTGAAGGTATGCCTAACTTTTCTCTGGATTTTGATTTCTGTGAACATTGTCTATATGGGAAGCAAAATCAGGTAAGATTCCCCTCTGGTGCAACAAGGGTAGAAGGAATTTTACAACTAGTTCACAATGATATTTTTTGACCTGTGTCGGTCCCATCATTGGGAAAATCTGTGTACTATATCTCATTTATAGATGACTTCTAGAGGAATACTTGGATATATTTCCTCAGGAAGAAATCCAAAGTCTTTGACAGGTTCAAAGAGTTTAAGGCTCTTGTTGAGAGTCAAACAGAGAAAATAATTAAGGTGCTGAGGAAAGATAATGGTGGAGAGTTATGTGAGAATGAATTTGAAGAATTATATAAGAATTGTGGTATAGAAGGTAGAAGACTACTCCATATACACCTCAACAGAATGGATTTGCAGAAAGGATGAACATGATGCTTGTGGAAAAAACAAGGTGCATGCTAAGTGGTGCCAGGTTAGGGAAATAATTTTGGGCAGAGGCAATGGGTACTGCATGTTACCTGGTCAACAGATCACCCTCATTAGCGTTGGATGACAAGACTCCATAAGAGGTATGGATTGGTAAGGAAACTTCTCTCGCACATATCAAGGTATTTGACTGTGATGCATATGTTCATGTTCCAAAGGAAAACATGAGTAAGCTAGATAAGAAGGATGGAAAGTGTATCTTTATTGGATATAAAGATGGTCTCAAAGATTATAAGCTTTGGAACCCAAAAACTAAGAAGGTATTGTATAGATGAGATGTGGTATTTAGAAAAATGAAGTATGTTGTTAAACAGGAAGTCCTACCAAGTAAGGAAGAACCAGAGAAAATAGATTTTGATTTAAAGGATGATGAGTCAAACTCTACAGAAGAACAAGAATAAGAAGAAGAATATCCTCATACTCCAGTATTGAGGATATCAGTTCAAGAAAGAAGGCTACCGGAAAGGTATACTCCATCTGATTTCTGTTCAAATTTTGCTTTGTCTATTACTGATGATGATCCTAGAACTATCAGGGATGCAGTGGATTCAGAGGATGGAAATCTCTGGAAAAGGGCCATGGATGAAGAAATGGAATCTTTGGATAAGAATGAGGCTTGGGATCTAATGGAGTTTTTGAATAGAAGAAATCCCATTGGCAACAAATGGGTATTTAAAAAGAAGCTGAATGCAGAAGGAAAAGTGGAGAAATACAAAGCTTAGTTAGTAGCAAAGGGTTATTCCTAGGTTGAGGGAATTGATTTTGGTGATATTTTTTCTCCTATTGCCAAGTTAACCTCTATAAGATTTATGTTATCTGTTGTTGTTGCATTTGATTTTGATGTAGAACAAATGGATGTGAAGACAACATTCCTACATGGGGATCTAGAAGAAGAAATATTTATGAAGAAACCGGAAGGTTATTTTGTGAAGGGAAAGAAGGAGCTGGTATGCAAGCTGAAAAAGTCCTTGTATGGTTTAAAACAATCACCAAGGATGTGGTATAAAAAATTTGATACTTATATTCTGGGACTTGGCTTCACAAGAAGTAAAGAGGATCAATGTGTGTATTTTAAATTAATTAGTGATCATTTGATTTATTTGGTCTTGTATGTGGATGACACGTTGTTGATAAAAAACAACAATGAAATTATCCAGGATGTGAAAACTTAATTTTCCTCTAAATTTGACATGAAGGATCTTGGTGCTTCAAATTTCATTTTGGGCATGGAAATTAAAAGAGATCGAAAACAGAGGAAACTCTGGTTAAATCATAGAAAATATGTCGAGACAATATTGTAGAGGTTTAATATGCAGGAATGTAAACCGATTAAGGTTCCTATTCTTGTTGGTGTAAAGTTATTTACGGATCAATGTCCCAAGACAAAAGAAGAGGAGGAGGACATGTCTCATGTTCCATATGCAAGTGAAGTTGGCAGTTTGATGTATGCAATGGTCTATACTAGACCGTACATTGCACATGCAGTGGGATGTTTGAGCAGGTATATGTCAAAAATAGGGAAGGAGAATTGGACAACAGTAAAAAGGGGTTTCAGGTATTTGCGTGGCACTGCTAGCTATGGATTGTTCTACCAAGGAAGACCAGGATTGGACAGAGTGGTGGATATGCATGGCTTTGTGGATGTAGACTAGGCTGAAGATCTAGATCATAGGAGATCTACAAGTGGGTATGTGTTTAACCTGTTTGGAGGAGCAATAATTTGGATGAGAAAAAGACAGGCTGTAGTGGCACTTTCAACTACAAAAGATAAATACATGGCAACCACTCATGCAAGTAAGGATGCAACATGGTTACAAAGATTATGTTTAGGTATTGTGTTGGTACAACACGTTGTAAGTATAGATTGTGACAGTCATAGTGCAATTTTTCTAGCGAAGAACCCGACTTATCATTGAAAGACAAAGCATATTGATATTGAATATCACTTTCTGAGAGACATGATTGAAGAAAAGAAAGTATTGTTGATGAAGGTGGAAAATTTGAAGAATGTTGCAGATTCATTAACAAAATCCATGAGCACTAAGAAGTTCTCTTGGTGTAGAGGATACATGGGCATTGTTGCCTTGGATTGTTGACTATGTAACCCTGTAACCCCCTGTATGCAAAGAAAACAACAAGTGGGAGAATGTTGGGTATGTGTTATATTCTGACTCGGGAAACATGTCACATATTTAGGTGGTTTTTCGGCACATGGTTTCTTTGCCAATGGTTTTCTATTTCTGATTAAGGAATTAGGGTTGTTGACTAATCCAAGTCATTGGGTTAGGGATTTGGATGCCGCTGGCTCCTATATGTATATTGTATTGTAAACAATGTATCACTATGAATGAATATATAATATGTTCGTTTTCCCGGTTTGTGTTTCCAGGGGAAAAATCTTTGTGTAATGTTTGTATTTTCCATTGTATCTTTTATGTTCTTTTACTGAAAATCTGTTTGCAGTAAATATTGTACAAGGTCAAAATATACAATCATGTCACGTTTCCGGCACACTCAGGAAACCTCATTATAATACCTATCAATGATAAACATCAATATAAATAACATATCAAATTTCAATACTCAATCATAGCATAACCTCGTAAACCAAAACATATAATCATAATGTACCATGTTATAACTGGATCACTTTCTTGCAAGTGTCCTCAAAGAATAATCAGTGTTATGAAAATGCGGTCAGTGAAAATTTGGATGTTACATACACCCCCTCTTGTTTTAAACTTTGTCCCGAAGTTTGTACAATCTAACAATGAAAACATTAAATATAGTTGCTACTAATCTGTATATCAAACTATTAGAATAAATAAGGAAACTGTCGACGCATATCGTATGCGTCCTCCCAAGTAGCAGAATGTGGACTATAACTGTCCCACTCGACCTTGACCTGATCAACTGTTCGACATCATAGTTGCCGAGTGAAATGGTCCAGTATGCAGATTGTATCTGCTACGAGAGAACCCTCGTCTAATCCCTGCAATGAACTCAAGTCAATAACAAGTGATAGATCTGAAATATAATGATGTAAAAATGAAACATGAAACACATCGTGCATACTCCTCAAAGAATTAGGTAAGGCTAGTCTGTAAGCCATGTGTCCTTTATTTTATACAAATTCAAAAGGTCCCACAAACCTCGAGGAGAGTTTAGCACCCTTTCCAAACTTAATCAAACTCTTATGCGACTTCACCTACAAAAACCAATTTATCACCAACATCATAATTGTGTTGTATATAATGATGCACATCTGCATAACTCTTTTGTTGCTCTTGTGCTTCCTTAATCATTTTCCTTGTGGATTGAATTTGATATGTGATTTCCTGAATCCCTTTTGGTCCCACCAGGGCCCTATCCTCTAGTCGATCCCAACTCAAGGGTGTTCAACATGGTCGTCCGTAGAAAAAATCAAAAGGTGCCATCTTTATCGAACTCTGGTAATTCTTATTTTACACAAATTCTACCAATGGTAGAAATTCGTCCCATCGTTTTTGTTGATCCATCACATATATTAGAAGCATATCTTCTAGAATTTGATTCGCTCTTTCTGTTTTTCCATTAGTTTGAGGGTGATATGTCGTACTAAAATTTAATTGTGTTCCCAAATCTTCTTGGAAACTAGTCCAAAAACATCTAGTGAATACCGATCCTCTATCTGATATTATCTTCCTTGGTACACCATGAAATCTTGCAATTTCATTTACAAAAAATCTAGCTATATCTGGTGCTTGATACATTGTATGAAATGGAATAAAATACACACTCTTCGTCAAAGTGTTAACGACTACAAAAATAGAATTGTGTCTCCTTGTCGTCAATGCCAATCCAACAATAAAATCCATCAATATAACTTCCCATTTTGATTCAGGAATCACATGTGGCTATAATAATCTCGTTGGATGTCTTTGTTCAACCTTCACCTTCTAACATTCGAGACATCTCGCCACATAGTTAACTATATCAGTTTTCATTCCCTTCCAAAAGAATATTGGTTTAAGATTTGCCTTCATTTTCGTGACTCCAGGATGAGCCATATACACCACTCAATGAGCTTCGTTCAAAATTAACTTTCTCAATTTTTCATTTGGTGGTACATAAATTATACCATTATACCTTAGTAGCGCATCACTGTCCAAAGAATATCCCTCATATCTAGGTATCATCATGGTATCTTGTCCGATATTGTATTTTACTTCCTTGTACTAGTCGTCATCAATCTGTAATGCCAAAATATTTTCCTGAAGGTTCTCTTTTAGTGGTATTACCGAGAAAATGCATGGTCTCTGTCTCAACGCATTCACTACTATGTTAAATGTTCCTTTAATGAATGTGATTTCAAAGTCATACTCACTTAAAAGTTCTGACCAACGTCTTTGTTGCGTGTTCAAGTAACTCTGAGTAAAAATGTGTTGTCCGTATGTGGAAATTTTAATATTGGTGTTGTTTTTAATAGTTCCTTAAGCTTCTGAAATGCTTCAGTGCATTTTTCTGACCATACAAATTTCTTATTCTTCTTTTGCAATTCCATAATTGGATTTGCTATTTTTGATAAGCCTTCGACGACACGTCGATAGTAACCTGCTAATCCCATAAAAATACATACTTCTGTCACATTCGTTGGTGTTGGCCATTCCATAATATCCTCTACCTTCGCTAGATCTACATCGATACCTTCTCCAGAAATAATGTGTCCCAAATAGTGAATCTTCATTTAATAAAAAGAACACTTCGACAACTTTCCATACAACTTGTTTTCTCTTGAACAATGCAAAAATAATCTCAGATGTTTGTCATGCTCCTCTTTTGTCCGAGAGTAAATTAATATGTCATCAATAAATACATGTATGGACTTGCCCAAGTATTTGTGGAATACCCTATTCATTAAACTAATGAACACACCAGGGGAATTCGTCAATCCAAAAGGTAATACAATAAATTATTAATGTTTGAATATTGTCTTAAACACTATTTTAGGAATGTCTTCCTCTTTGATTCACAACTGGTGATACCTCGATCTCAAATCAATCTTTGAAAACATTGTCGCTCCCTTCATTTGATCAAATAAGTCATCAATTCTCAGTAACGGGTACTGATTCTTGATCGTGGCTTTGTTTAATTGACGACAGTCAATGCAAATCCTCCATGATACGTCCTTCTTTCTTACAAAAATTACTGTTGCACCCCACAATGATACACTTGGACGTATAAGTCCCAAATCTAATAATTCCTTCAATTGGATATTTAACTCTTATAATTTAGGTGTCAGCATCCGATATGGCGTTCTTGCAATTGGTTTTGTTCTAGGTTTTAAATCTATAGTAAATTCCAATTCTCTTTTCGGAGGTAAACTCGATAGTTCCTCAGGAAAAACATCAACAAACTCTAATACTACCAAAAAGTCTTCCAATCTTTCTGCATCACCCTTTCCGTTAAGAGCTAAAATGGCATACAACTTACATCCGTTGCGCATATTTTTCTTCAATTGTAGGGAAGTAATAAATCTTAGTGATACTCCTTGGTTTCTTCCTACAATTAAGTATCACAATGTAAATCCATTCCAATATTTTCATTCCATTCCAATCACAATGTCATAGGATCCCAAGGTGGGGACACAAATGTTTACACTAGCAACAAATTCACCCATATTAATTTTCCAATCTTTAACCTTTCCTCCAACATTTTTCTTGGCTCCAGATGCCATTTCTACATATCTAAACTTTTCTTGCTTGACTGCCTTCACCTTAATTATTTTGAGAGAAACAGTAGATATAAAACTCTCAGTATCTCTAGATCTATTAAAATACTAAATTGTTGATCTACCATCATACATGAAGTATCGATCACTGTAGATTGATGCTCAACCTGGTGGTTATTCACCGCTGCATGAATCCTATGGGATTTTCCCAAATATCCTACCGTCGATAGTCCTATTGATCTAGAAGTTATCATCTTCTCGATAGGACAATCTCTTTGATAATGGGGTTCTCCACAAGTGCAACATCCATTCTTAGGGTCGATGCTTCTAGTCCTATATCAAACTATCAGAGTAAATAAGGAAACTGTCGACACATATCGTATGCATCCTCCCAAGTAGCAGAATGTGGACTATAACTGTCCCACTCGATCTTGACCTGATCGACTATTCGACATCATAGTTGTCGAGTGAAATGGTCTTGTATGCAGATTGTATCTGCTATGAGAGAACCCTCGTCTGATCCCTGCAATGAACTCAAGTCAATAACAAGTGACAAATCTGAAATATAATGATGTAAAAATGAAACATGAAACACATTGTGCATATGCCTCAAAGAATTAGGTAAGGCTAGTCTGTAAGCCACATGTCCTTAGAGTTGTCTTTACAAATGATAAATATGTAAAATAAATACAAAAAAGGTGACACGTATGGTGATGTCATGCCCTTGATGGGATATGAGGGCCCCTCCAAGGCCATGTGTCATCGTCTAAGGTGTTGTGGTGGTGGAATAATTCCACGCCCACTCTCAAAATCATCACCGACATCCAAGTGGAAATAAACCCCATCATCATCCATCAAACCCTAGCATGCCATCATCCTCTAAATGCCCAGCGTCCAAGGTGAAAAGGGTCGAATCCCAAGAGAAGGAGGTTGTACATCATACCTAGGTGTCCTCCAATAATCTCCATGTGCAAAATCCTCCATCCAATGCAAGATAGCCTCTGGGGTGTAGAGCCTAGGGTGTGGGATTTCTACCCATCTTTGTGCCACCATGGAAAAATATGTCAAAATAAAGCCCATATATCCATCATCCAAGGTCCTAAATATGTGATATTTGATGTATGAATGTGTCAATTCATTGGGTGACTCATTTCTCTGCATCACAGGTTCCAAATCCTTCAATAAAGGCACAACGTCCTAGGTGAAATTCGGGGGTGTCCTTCAAGGAACCATGCCAAGGGAATCCAAATAAAAAAAAATATGAAATCAAGTAAAAAAATGTTCATAAGATGTATTAGTCCTTAAATAATGCAAAGTAAGTTGTTACTTAAGATACCAGCCACATGAATAATTCACCTAAGTATCCCCTTCAAGTATCACATCATCTCATGACTTTATGTAAGTTGGCAAGTTTGGATATGGGAGGGCCTTCATAAAACCCTATTAGGTATGCCGACCAAAACAATGAAAGAAAATATCCAATTAGAGGGATAGGTCCCAAGGGAAATAGTGAAATAAAAGAACCCTTCAAGAGTAAGTGTGATAGTGGTATGTATTGGGATTACTTCATGGATTATGGTGTCATTTAATCCATTTCTATGAGTGCCTTTGTGGAGGGTGCACTTTCTCTTGAGTTACCACTTCCTAAGTGCTATTTTTTCCAAAGACCTTTATCTGCCTTTTTATTTCGTCCTCCTATCATATTCACAAGTCCCCTTTTATAGGTTTCAAGTTGTATCATCACTGCTTGGGACTAGGGTGAACACATAAAGGGTAGAGCTCAAGTTTGGATTGTCTTCTGAAAGTCCTTTGCTATTATTCCTTTGTTCCTTTAGCATCATTATTTTATTCTTTTAGCAATAGTTGCAATCAACCTTTGGGCCTTCATCCCCTCTTCTCATGAGAGAATGGACCATGACCCATTATCAAAGTTTAGTACACTGCAACAAGATCCAAGATGAAAAGTGTTAAGTATGGCGGGGAATGGAACGTTACCCTTGTGAGGGACCCCCAGTAGTACCCATTTTACCTAGGTAGTGACAACCCCAAACTAGGGAACATAAGTTGGCCACCAAGGTTAAACAAGGAAACAAACATATCTTCTTGAGCCCGTGATCCATTATCCAACTTCAACCAACGATCCTCATCCACATGACTAGTAAATTAAGCACAACACTTCGCATGAAATAAGGACTAACATACCTCATGGTGATGCTGGCTTACCATCTTCCATACACTAAGTTGTCTGGATGTGATGAGCTTGGATGATCTGCTATAGAGAAGGAAATCCAAGGGGGGTTTTTGAGTTGTTATCTGTGGACATGCTGGTCATCATCATGGTCTAGATCATTGTCTCCATTGTGTCCCATGAGACACTATCTCCTCTAGTTACCCCTAAGCATGGGGGGTAACAATACACAATTTTCAAATCATGATATCTAATGGTGGTCTGATGAAATGTTAGATTGTAAAACTTCAAAAGGGGGGATATTTTCTCAAATCCAACATGTTCTCTATTAAATGGGGAGGGTGTGATTTCGTTCTTGGTGCAGACTAGTTACAAATATTGGGCCTAGACACAATGGATTTCAAGGATTTATACATGAGCTTCAATAAGGAGGGTCATAAAAACACCCTCAAGGTTCTCTAGTTTGACTCCCAAAAAATTATTAGCAGTCATTGTATGGAGAATCTCTTGAAGAAAGGTCACTTTGGCATTATTGTTGAACTTAATGCCATCCAATTTTTGGATAGCCCCTTGGAGGAAATTCACCTTGATTTGCCACTGCTTTGAAAAAGCATCAACATGTATTTGAAACACCTGGTGGATTAACTCATTTGCATGGCAGACAAGATCACAGTATCCTCTTGATTCTTAGTAGTCAATCGTCCAATGTATGTCCTTGTCGATCTCATTTTGCACAAAAGAATGAAATTGAAAAGATAATTCAAGAGTTGTTGGAGGACAATGTGATTAGTCATGACACCATCCCTTACTCCTCCCTAGTAGTCATGGCACTGAAGAAAGAAGGCAATTGGTGCATGTTCCCTGAATTTTGTGTTATTAATAAGTTGACAGTCAAAAACAATTTTCCATTCTAGTCATTGATGACCTCTTAGATGAGCTTCATGGGGCCCAATTCTTCACTAAATTGGACCTTCACGTTGGGTATCACTAAATCCATAAGAAGGAAGTAGATATTCCTAAGACTACCTATTGCGCATATGAACACCATTATGAGTTTTAATGATGCATTTTGGTCTTTGGAATGCCCCCTCTACTCTTTAGAGCCTCATGAATAAGATTTGCAACTTCATGTTTGTATTCTCTGATGATTTACATCAAGACCTAGGAAGCACATGTGGAGCATGTTGATTCCTCCAGGATAACTAGTTGTTCCTCAAATGTTCGAAATGTGCTATTGGTGCTTTTGAAGTGGAATACTTGGGTCACATAGTCAGTGGGATAGAGGTGCGAGTGGATCCCAAGAAATTGAGGTAATGAAAGATTGGCCATGTCCTAAGACTTTAAGAAACCTACATGGTTTCTTAGGACTTACAAAATAATACCATAAGAAGTTTGTGAAGAATTATGGTCAAATTGTAGCCCCATTGATCGCCCTGCTTAAGAAGAATGCCTTTGTCTAGAGTGAGGCAGCAGAGAAGGCCTTTTTATCTTTAAAGGAAACCATGTGTACTACCCCGGTCTTAGTAGTACCCAATTTCACTAAGACTTTTGTATTGGAATGTGATGCCTCTTAAAGAGGTACTAGGGTTGTGTCGATACAAGAGGGGCACCCATTGGCAATCACTAGTAAACAATTGCGTGACCAAAATTTGGGCAAGTTCACCTATGAGAAAGAAATGATGGCCATCCTTTATGTCATTCATACATGGAATTTGTATCTTATTAGGAGGCGTATCGAGAGCAAGACAAACCACCATAGCTTGAAGTAATTTTTGGAACAATGGTTTTCATCACTAGAACATCACAAGTAGGTTACTAATATTTTAGGCTATGACCATGAGATCATATACAAGGAGGTTTAAAAAATGTGGCAACCGATGCTTTGTCTAGGAAATATGAGGAAGGATGCCTCTTTTCCTTATCCTTATTGGTCTCATATTGGCTTGAAGTGGTACAACAAGCATGATTGGCTAATGGAACCATGGTTCAACTCATCCAATAACTTAAGGAGGACCCCAACCCCCCTACCATCTATACTTAACAGCAAGACACCTTACAGTATAAAGAACATATTGTTTTGGTACAAAATTCGGCTTTAAAAGAAAGGTTGTTAGTGGAGTTGCATTCCTCTCCTACAATGGGTCACTCTAGCTTTCAAAAAATCGACAAATGAGCTAAGTGCTTCTTTTGGGGGGAAGGCATGAAAAAGGACATCCATACTTTTATTGTTGAATGTGAAGTTATTGAAGGAACAAGGGTGAAATAGTGAAGACTCCAAGAGCATTGTAGCCACTATCCGAGATGACATTTCCATGGATTTTATAGTGGGCCTCCCTAAAGCCAACAAAAAATTTGTCATCATGATGGTAGTTGATTGCCTTTCCAAATATACTCACTTTTGTTCTTTACCGCACCCATTTACGATGATGACCATTTCCCGAGTCTTCATTGATCAAGTTTTTAAATTACATTGCATGTCTACTTCAACTGTGTCAAATCGTGATCCCACCTTCACCAACAAATTCTAGAATGATTTTTTTAAACTACAAGGCACACACTTGAAAATGAGCACAACTTATCATCCACAAACAGATGGTCAAACAAAAATGGTCAATAAGTGCTTGGAAACTTATTTGAGATGCTTTACTTGGAACCGATATCTCAATAGCACAAATGGGTTCAATGGCTATCCTTTGCAGAATGGTGGTACAATACCACTTATTGTGGCACCACCAAAATGTCACCATATGAAGTTGTCTATGTCCAAAAGCCTCCTCATTGACTTCATATTTACAAGGCACATCCAAGGTTCAAGAAGTGGATATTACTTCTTCTTTGGAACCTAGAGGGTGAAGAGACTTCCACATTTCTTTACATAATTTGACTAGTAAAATTCATTTCAGGAAACTTCACACATAATGGAGTTCATCAAATAATTTATATAGTAGTAAACCATTTGGTAACATCCATATAGGTTAGGTTGATGCAGATGCACATGGGAAAATATGTCAATGCAGAATTTTTATGAAACTTTAAAGAAAAAGTCCGTCCATTAGAATTTCATTGTGTAATGAAACTTAAAAACAAAAGACTATCATTACCTAAATTCAACACAATTAAGAAAATGATCAACCTGTACTTTTAGTATCATCTAATGCAAATTTCATTGTGTAATGAAGCTTAAAAAAAATAAAATCATTACCTAAATTCAACACAATTAAGAAAATGATCAACCTGTACTTTTAGTATCAAATATCTTGACTTAAATTGAGATGTTCAAACTGATTCAGGGAAAATACTAATATGAAAATACTTTACATCAAATTCTCTACTGAATTCTTAAACTGGGTTGCCAAGTTCAAGTAATTAAATGTTGGTTTCATTTCTGTTATTTAGTTATAGAGACTGAACCGTCTCTCTTCTTTCAGCTATTTGTATAAATTCCATACTTTAAACATGAATAATACACTTAGTACTGTGGAGTTTATTCATAGGCCCGTTGGCGCAGGTTCAATTTCCCCGAGTTACGTCGAAGGGGGTGTTGGAACCGCCTCATTTTTCATAGACTAACTGCTAAGCTGGGAACATGGAACTAACAGCCCATTCAAGATGATGTTGTTGGATTGGAAGTTTACTAACACTTAACATCTGCGGGTTTTGATGTAATGGAAAACCTTAACATTAACATCAAATTCTCTATTGAAGTCATAAACTGGGTCGACAAGTTAAATTGTAAATTCTGAGTTTACATGCATCTTGTTAGTCATTTCTGAAAACCAAGTCGTGCACTTATTTGAGCTAAAACACAATATCTAATCTCTATGGTATACGCTTTTGCTAAAGAATTTGGTTCTAGGTTGTTATTGTCTGCATGCTAATTACTTATTTTTTGTACATTTTATCCTCTGATCTCTACTGTAATTTTCCTATTGTTCAACTACTGTTGGGATGGTGGATTCTTTACAAGTGGAAATTACAAAAATAGTGGAAAATGTAATCTTCAATTTGAGTAGCCATGTTTTTGGTTATACAATAGATTTAGATTTGAATATCTTCCCTGCTTTGCAATACTGAAATTAGGTACCTGCAATATTGTATGGTTAATATTTGTGCATGGATAGGCACTGATTAACATAAATCATTTTAAATTTTCAGAAATTGGACTTCACATTTCCTTTGTTAACATGATGTGTACATTTCCTTTGTTAACATGATGTGTACATTTCATATGCTAAGTGGTGGTGTCATATTGCAATTGTAGTTTTTAAGGTGAATCCATTAATTGAAGTTGATCCAGAAGATCCTTGGAGATGGATATTCCATATGCCATTTGCCTTTTGCATCAATATTGTGCTGCAGAATGTGAGCCTGTGTTACATACGTATTTTTTTCATGCAAACAATTAGATCTTTACAACAGGTTCGGTTCTACTCATACACACTCATTTAAAACATTTTTGGCATTAGTGACATATTCCTGTTTCCTTGAGCATTCTAGTTATTCACAAGGTTTAACACTGAAAAGCCAAGTGACGCCATAGAAATTTACTAGGTAGCAGATGCTTTTTCTTTTGTAGAATAGCTTATATATCTTTTAGTACATGATAAAATTATTACTTTACACAAGGTTCAACACTGAAAAGCCTATTCAATTTTGTTAGGGGGATTGGTTTTTAGAGGCTTTGTATGGTGATTTAGGTTCGAAACTTTCAAGTGATTTTGACAACGTAAATGCCCATCAAACCAAAAAAACACTGAAAAACATAGAAATTTATTTGGCAACATATGGTTTTTACAGAAGAGCATCTTTATCTTCAGTGCATGATAAAATTCTTAATTGAGAATTTGCTTTATACCTAATTTTATATGCACGGGCTCACATACAATTTATACAATTATTGGCTGAGCATAATGTTGTTCATCGTATTATTTCTTCAATTATCAGTGTGAATGTGCATATGGTGGTCCTTGGTACCTAGATTGGGTGGCATTCTTACTACTTTTATTACAGAACTTATTTCAAATATGTTTGGTTTTTGTGCAACCTTCTTCCTGTGCTTTGCTACTTTTCCATGGATATGAATTTGAAAGCACGCAAAATTGCATCCTTTCATTTCTATTTTCTATGTAGAATAGAAGTTGACCTCATTGCATAGTTTTACTGCACTTCCATTGGTTTTTGTTTCTAATACCTACTCAAAATTTCATTTAGTTCAGACATATTGTTACTGCAATATGTCTGAAAGGTATATTGTTGCAATTGACATTTTTCTTTGCTTTTGATTATTGTTATGTCAAATGGCAGAGTTGGGTATATATATATATATATATATATATAATAAATATGTGATTCAACAAATGTCAATGAACATTATAGACCAGCTCCTTGAATGGTTCATACATTCCAGCTTAAAATGGATAATATATAATAAAGACTTATATAACTTGAAAAGCAATAGAGAACTAGTTAAATTGTAGCATTTACTCCCAACAAATTAACCCTACGATAGCATATAATTTTCTGAAATGGAGTATCCTAAGTTCCAGGAAACGCCCTGGTCCCAGTCCCAAAAACGGTTTGAAATGCCGAAATCGGTACGAAATGCAGGCAGCCGTACTTTACGACGTTTTGCAATCAAAATGTAAGCCGCTGTACCGTACGACGTTTTGCGATTGTGAAAAACCGTACAGTATGGTCGTCCGCGTTTCAGCAGCATTTCGATGTCCCTCTTCAATATTGTGGGACCATACGGGTGCCCAAGTAGGCCACGGGTCCCTCAAAATGGCTCCATTTTTACCTTTTTTCTATTTTAAGAAAAAGAAACCTCTCATATATTTTTTTTATTATTTTGATTTAGGAAACAACTAGAAACCCTAACAACCCAATATTTACTATAAGAAAGCACTTGGTTCTCTCATTCTTCACACATTCTTGAGTAAGAGGAGCTCCCTACAACAACAACACTCATTTTAGTTGTGGTTTGGAGCATTGGGAGCAAGCTTTGGTGCATTTCTAACAAGAGGATAGTTGTGGGCAGTGTTATCCCCGATTTTTAGGGATAACTAGGAGATCATGTCTCGAGGCCCACAGATCCTAGACATGGAGTACCGAGAGCAGGATTGACCTGAGCATGGCTCTGGAGGGCCCATCCTTCTTCTTCTTCGCCAGATTTGTCCTGTCAGCAGCAACAACATCCATCACCGTCAGCGTGGACTTGCATCAGAGAAGACTCTTGCTCCATGAGGTAATTGGTCCAAGTATCATGGTATGTGTCATGTTTGATCATTATAACCTTCTTATATATGCACCAGGTTCCTTACATTTCTGACCACTGCTTGGATCTTACACTAACCCACTTGACCACTGTTGGGGGGATTGACGGGATGCCCTAGCAAGCTTGTATCCATGGGTTTTGGTTAGCCACCAGGGGGGATTTGAAGAGCCATCGTCCTCTCCCACCATACAATCATTTTACATCTTATCTCCCATGCATCCATCCCATTCCCCTAGTTCGGGCATTAGGATGACCTATTTGAGGGGTTACACTTTGTCCTGTGGGAAGAAGGCGCTAAAGGCCCAGGGGGTAAAAGCAGCTGGTAAAAGATAAAAGTCATAGGGAATAAAACCTAGAGATGCCTCGCCCAGGGATCCCCGAGAAGGCAATAAAAGGCCTCTCGATAAGAAACAAAAGGGACCCAAAG
>SNQJ01S0098082.1:1545-26920 GCA_010110895.2 Picea sitchensis | reverse complement strand
GAACAAAGAATTATGCAGAGCTTATGTCACTAAATATTTTGTTACTTTTTGTGGGGGAAAAAGGAGTAAAATCCATCCATATTTTTGGGGACTCGTTGAATGTCATAAATTGGGTGCGAAAAACCCAAAAATGTCATAATATTCAGTTAATTACTTTACTTGAGGATATTTTCATATTCTTGGGTGCATTTGATATGGTATGTGTGTGACATGTCTATAGGGAACTCAACATGGCTGCAGATTCATTATCTAAAGAGGGTCTCCAGTTGGGCTTGGGTTAGAGGATAATCATAGAAGACCCTATAGGGGAGCAATATGAATACTACCACCAACCTTTCATAGATCCTCAATAAAATTACTCAACCACCTCATAGTTGGTTTCTCCTTTTTGGATGGTTCGTGATGACAATTGTTTTTATAGGTCATGTTATCCCCTATCCTAGGGATACCTAAGGAGATCATGTCTCAAGGCCCATAGGTCCTAGACATGGACTGTCGGGAGACAAATGACTTGAGCATGGCCCCGGAGGGCCCATATTTTCTTCAGTGCATCCTATCTATCAGCAGTAACAACATCCATCCCACCAGCCTGGTCTTGAAGTAGCAGTAAGTCTCGCTCCATGAGGTAATGAGTCCAGGTATCATGGTATGTGTCACTCTGATCATTGAAGCACTTAAGTATGTTGCATTGAATTCTCCTTCATTTCACGATGTTTGCTTGGAAATTATTCTCTTTAACTTGCTCATACCTGGGAGGGTAACTGTAATGTTCCCAAGCCAATTTTTTTTCGCTGGGAACACTAACTGCTTACTGTTAACTGATGTTTGTGTGTTTGTTTGCTGGTTTTCTCTTGGAGTTGTGTTTTAGGGTTTATAGATTTAGCTATCAAGCATGTGAACATACATCTGAATATGCAACATATGGAAATACAAGAGATAACAAAAAACACCATATGTGGAACCAAACAACATAGATTTTACCCTTATTTAGATAATATGAAAGCACATGATACAATATGACTGCAGATCTGGAATAACATTAGATAAATCCTCTATGTTGGAGTATGAGCTACTAAAAAATGCTCAGATAAGAATATATAAGCCTCCAAAGGTTGAATACAAGCTGAAGACCAAAAAAAATAAACCAGGGTCACGTCCAACCCCCCCTGGTTGAAGATACGCTCTCCTGGATAGTTGAGAAGGTCCAATATTTCGGCCCTGCTGATGGAAGTCCTCAAATGCCACAAAAATCAACAAAATGATATATCGAGGCAAGGTAAGCCCCCTCCCGAAGTCTCAAGCTGAAATTTCAAGATATGCTCTCCAATATGCTAAAACCCCAAACTAGGTTGCACCCTCCTGAAGACTGCTAAGGTCCAATTTTGGCCCTGATGATGTAGACCTCCAAATGCTATGAAAATCTCTAAGACAAATCGGGGCAAGGTGAACCCCTAGGTGAAGTCTCGGGCTGAGATATGAAGTTTTGCACCTCCAAATTGAATAGATCTACTTTCCAATAGTGCTCTCCTTCTCTCCAAATCTTTCCAATGCTCCAGAAAATTGAATGGCAAAGACAAGTCCTCCAAAATGCACAAGATATGATGATCAAGGCCCTGCAGAGAAAACCCAAGTGTCCAAATGTTCAGAAACTTTCTCAATCTCTTGGATCGAATCTTCCTTCTATCAATGGTGCGCCCTCTTGCTGGAAATCCTCCAAGTTACGCCATGTTGATGCCTTGAATGAAAGATGGTACATGTAATTGTTGTAGAATGGTGTGGGTGGAGTATTGCATCCCCGAGACCAATCTTGGAACAAGAAAGGTGGGATCTTTCACCATCGAGTTGTCCTCTAGGGTTTGTATTCTCAAAACCCTCAAAATCGTTGCGCTCTAGAACCCAAAAGAAAAATGAAATAATAATCCAAGGTAAGTGAGAGGTGCATCCTTGCCTTTCCTTTATACCTCCAATCTGTTTCTCAGTTGAGTTAGTTAACCCCTAGGGTTAAATCCTAACTCACTCTCACATGTTCTATTCCTTCATTGAGTTACTTTTCCTTTTCCAAGTCAACTTAATATTATAACGTTGAGTTTAGTTGACTTCTCCCCATAGTGCATGAGACTATAGTCTAGTGGGGATGACTAGAATACTGAGTCTCTCCAACCCTCTTCATCAAGAGGTGGGGGACATTACAGTATCCCCTTCTAGAAATTGCTTGCCCATAATCAATTCTTAACCTATCTCCTGTATCACCTATTCACTCTCCCAAGTGGCATCCTCAATAGGTAAGTCCTTCCATTTGACTAAGTATTTCTTGATGCTCCTCCTCCTTAGATTCTTCTCTCGAACCTCTAGTATCTCCTATGGTATCAATATCAATTTCCCTTTTTCATTTAGGGGTGGTAGTACCTCAATGTGAGTGATGTGTTGGCCGATGGCTCTCTTCAAGCATGACACATGGAAAACATTGTGTATTATGTTGCCCTGTGGAAGATCAAGCTCATAAGCTACGACCTCTATCTTCCTATTAACCCTGTAGGGTCCAAAGAATCGAGGTTGGAGATTTTCTGCTCCACTTCTTTTTATGGATGCCTGTTTGTATGGTTGGAGCCTCAAGTAAACCAAATCACCAACCTCAAAAGTGTTTTCTACTCTGTGCCTGTCTTCCTGAACCTTTTGTTGATTATATTCCCTCTGCAAATGATCCTTCAGTTCTCTAAGTATGTCCTGACTCTGTTGGATCCAATCCTGAACCATAGGAGCCCTACTATCACTAAAAAAAATCTCTACAAAGGAGATTGGGTCATAACTGTACAATTCTCTAAATGGATTCATACCAATAGACACATGATGAATTGTGTTGTAGAAGTATTCTCCCAAATGTAGCCACCTGACCCATGCTTTTTGTTTCCCTGATACATAATTTCGGAGGTAGCCTTCCACCCACTTATTGACTATTTTTGTTTAACCATCAGTTTGAGAATGGTAACTGGTGTTAGGAGTCAAGGTCATACCAACCAACCTGAATAATTCCTACCAAAAAGTGCTCATGAATCGGCTGTCCCTGTCACTCACAATGGTCTTGGGTAAACCATGTAGTCTAAAAACCTCTATAAAGAATAAATCTGCAATCTGTGCTGCACTGAAGTCTATGGAAATGGAGAAGAAGTGTGCAAACTTGGTTAATCTATCCACCACTACAAAAATACAATCTTTACCATGTGCTTTGGGCAACCCTGTGATGAATTGCATAGAGATGCTTTCCCATTTGTGCTCTGGGATGGGTAGAGGTTGTAACAATCTTGCTGGATGTGTGTACTCATCCTTGTTTACCTAACAAGTAGTGCATTCCTTGATGTGGCACATCACATCTTCTTTCAACCCTTTCCAAGAAAACCTTTCCCTTACTTGTCGGTATGTTTTGACAAATCCTTGATGTCCTGCCACAGGTGAATCATGGCATGCTTGAAGTACCTTGGCCTTAAAGGTTGACTCATGGACCAAGAAAATTCAGCCCTTGTAGTAGATGATGCCATCCATGATACTGAAGTTGGCATCCTGTATCTGTCCATCCATCAATTGGCATGCAAATTGGTTCTTTGAGTATTCTACTAAGAGGTGGGCCTTCCAGTCAACTGAGATATCAGTCATAGCATAAACCGATGGCCTCCTGGATAATGCATCTTCCACTACATTATTCTTCCCCTTGACAAACTTAATGTCAAAATCATAAGACTGTATCTTGCTAACCCACTTCTACTGCCTCTCATTTAAGTCCTTTTGCTCCAAAAAGTACTTAAGACTGTTGTGATCTATCCTCACCACAAATTTCACTCCTACTAATTATTTCCTGAACTTAGCCAGGGCATGCATGATAGCCAACATATCTTTGTCATAGATGGTATAAAGAAGCTCAGGGCCCCTCATTTTTTGTCTCTCATAGACAAGAGGGTGTCTTTTCTGCATAATTATTGCTCCAATTCCCTCCCTAGAGGCATCACACTCCATTGTGAAGGGTTGGTCAAAATATGGTAGAGCTAGTATTGGGCACGTACTTGTTACTTTTTTCATTTTTTCAAACGTCAACTGTGCCTTTGAACTCCATTTGAATGCTCCTTTCTTGGTCAAATTGGTTAAGGTTTCACAAACTTGTGAGAAACCCTTGACAAACCTCCTATAGTAGCAACAAATGCCAAGAAACCCCTTCAATTCAATGATGGTCTTAGGTGTGGGCCAGTCAAGTATAGCTTGGATATTCTCTTGGTGTACATGTACCCCATTTACTCCAATGATGTGTCCCAAATAGAGGACCTATGTCATTCCAAATTCACATTTGGATTCCTTTGCATATAAGGATTGATCCTCCATGATGGCTAGAATTTGTTCTACATGTTGAATGTGCTCCTCCCAAGTCTTGTTATAGATCAACAATTCATCAAAGAATACTAATAGGTGCTTCCTTAACTACTTGTTGAAGACATGGTTCATGCAATATTGAAATGTGGCTAGCGCATTAGTCAATCCAACTGGCATCACTAAGAATTCATAGTGACTGTAGTGACATCTGAAAGCAGTTTTGGGGACATCCTTCTCCCTCATTTTGATATGATGATATCCAGAGTATAAGTCAATCTTGGTGAAGTAAAAATCCCCGTGGAGCTCATCCAATAACTCATCAATCCTCGGAATGGGATACATGTTCTTAATTGTCTTTTTGTTCAAGGCCCTGTAATCAATGCACATGTGCATGATCCCATCCTTATTTTTCACTAATACCACTGAAGATGCAAAAGGACTGGAACTCGATCTAATGTGGACCATGTCTAGCAGTTCTTTGATAGCCTTATCTATTTGATCTTTGTACTTCTTTGGGTGTCTATAGGGAGTAGTGATGACAGGTTTCGCTCCCTCTTCCAATTCTATGATATGGTCAAATCCCCTATCAGGTGGTGCTCCTAGTGGAACGGGTCCAAACACCTTGCTATGCTTGTCAATGATCCTCTGAATATCTAGTGAATAGTGAATCTCTCCCTTATTATCCACTCGTACTGATATTCTACACTCAGTAGCATATACAATGTCTTCTCTTTTGAAAATGGCCTCCATGCACTTTGTTGTAACCACCCTAGGTGCGTTTCCTGACATGCCTCTGAGAACTACCTTTTATCCAGTTTCCTCTGTGAAGGACATCTCCATGGTCTTGTAGTTGGTAGTGATTGGCCCCAACGTACTAAGCCATTGAACCCCAAGGATGATATTGGTGTCTGGAAGGTCCATCACATAAAATTCTTGTGCTAAATCATGTCTGCCCAATGTAAGATTCATTCCCGGAATATACCTGTTATAGGGCATAGTGCTCCCTCCTTCTACTTCCACCTTGAATCCTTCAAATTACACAGTGGGTATGTGTCTTCTTTGTAGTAGAGTTGAGTCAATAAAGTTTTGAGAAGCACCCCCATCAATGAGAACCGAAACTTTCTTCCCCTGTAACACCCCTCTCATCCTGAAAGTGTTGTATTTGGGTACCCCACTGATGGATGCCAATGTACCTTTCTCATATGTTACAATGTCATGACTTGTACCTTCCTCTTCTGTTATTTTGGTGGTGTCTGCTTCTATGTTTTGTAGGTGGCCAAAATATTTATCCTCCTCATTATTAGAAGTTACCTCAATGTAATGTGCCTTTCCTCTGCCCATGCATTTGTGGGATGGATCCCAAGGTTCTTTGCATGTATATCACAATTGTTTCCTCCTCATTTATCTTCTAGTGTTTTAATCCATTCTACCCATTCCTCTATCAAACCCCCTTTGGTATCTTACTCCTTGGTTCATGGGAGGTCTTTGGTCTCTTCCTCCTGTATTTAGAGGTGGTCTAGGGATGAATTTAGATTTCATTGTTGGGCCTAGATCTCTTGTCCTCCATATAACATCCTGTAAGTTGGTAGGCTTGAAAGCCTTTACCAAACCCTTTAAAGGTTCCATCAATCCCTTTGTGAAAATAATCATGAGTCTTGACTGAGACACATCCTGCACCATGACCTCTATCCTCTGAAACTCCTCAATATACACCTCTAGTGATCATGTCTGCTTGAGTTGGGTGAGTTCCCTGAAATGTAGCTCTGGATCCCCCTAGTCAAACCTGTCAATAAGTCTCTGTGTAAACTCTATGTAATCCATGATTTGATTGTGGCCTAGTGGAATTAACCCATGGTACCACCAGTCATGATATTTTCTTCCAAGTACATCGTGGAAAACTTGATGGAATCCATTTCTCTCATTGGGTTAAGATGTAGGTAAGTGTCAAGTTTCTGCACCCAAGCCTGTGTAGTCACCTTGGAAGATCCATCAAAATAGGGAATTTCCATTTTACTGGCCTTGCGCTCTAACTCATAGTTGTTCCTGTTGTATGTTCTGGTTTTACTTCTGAGTTTAAACCCACAATATTGATCTAGTGTGATTTGTCTCTGGACTGCTACGCTTAGTGGGTTATATTCCCTGACATACTGATCAAAATTGTCCTCAATTTTGTCTTGGTAGTTTGTCTATGTTTGTTCATCCAAGAATGAAGGTAGATAGGGCCTATGGGTGGTCCTATTTTGTGTCTTTCCCCATGGTGCACATCCTCCATGGCTCTTTCCTTTAATGTGATAATGGGGAATGTGCTCTTGTTTATGTCTATACCCTCCATGATTCAAATGTAATAGTACATGTGAGATACTATCTTGATTGGAACTTACCTTCTCTAAGGTCTCCCTCAACTGACTCTGACCCCTGCGCACTGTCTCCTGGTTTTCCTATAAGTGGATTACCAATGCACTCTCTGTCTGAAGTATAGACTGATATAGTTCCTTTGCAAAGTTTGCTAGGACTTGTGGCTCAATGTCCTCACCTGAACCTTCCATGCCTACCTCTGGTTCGCCTGCCTGCATCCTACGTTTGCCCATATAGATATCACTAAACTTCTGCATGTGCTAATCCCCACTGGATGGGAGGATGAATGCTCTGATACCACTGTAATGTTCCCAAGCCAATTGTTTTCACTGGGAACACTAACTGCTTACTGTTAACTGACGTGTGTGTGTTTGTTTGTAGGTTTTCTCTTGGAGTTGTGCTTTAGGGTTTATAAATTTAGTTATCAAGAATGTGAACATATATCTGAAGATGCAACATATGGAAATACAAGAGATAACAAGAAACACCATATGTGGAACCAAACAACATAGATATGACCTTTATTTAGATAATATGAAAGCACCTGATACAATAGGACTGCAGATATGGAATACCATCTAATAAATCCTCTATGTTGGAGTACAAGATACTACAAAATGCTTAGATAAGAAGATATAATCCTCCAAAGGTTAAATACAAGCTGAAGACCAATAAAAATAAACCGGGGTCACATCCAAAACCCCCCCTGGCTGAAGATACACTCTCCTGGATAGTTGAGAAGGTCCAATATTTCAGCTCTGCTGATGGAAGTCCTCAAATGCCACAAAACTCAGTAGAATGATAGATCGGGGCAAGGTAATCCCCCTCCCGAAGTCTCAAGCTAAAATGTCAAGATATGCTCTGCAATATGCTGAAACCCCAAACTAGGTTGTGCCCTTCTGAAGACTGCCAAGGTCCAATATTTCAGCCCTGATGATGGAGACCTCCAAATGCTCTGAAACTCTCTATAAAGATAGATCGGGGCAAGGTGAACCCCTAGGTGAAGTCTCGGGCTGAGATATGAAGTTTTTCCCCTCCAAACTGAATAGATCCACTTTCCAATAGCGCCCTCCTTCTCTCCAAATCTTGCCAATGCTCTAGAAAATCAAATGACAAAGATAACTCCTCCAAAATGCACAAGATATGATGATAAAGGCCCTATAGAGAAAATGCAAGTGTCCAAATGTTCAGAAACCTTCTCAAGCTCTTGGATCGAATCTTCCTTTTAACATTGGTGCACCCTCTTACTGGAAATCCTCCAAGTTACGCCCTGTTGCTGCCCTGGATGAAATATGGTACCTATAACTGCTATAGAATGGTGTGGGTAGAGTATTTCATCCCCAAGACCAAGCTTGGAACAAGAAAGGTGGGATCTTTCACCAACAAGTTGTCCTCTAGGGTTTGTATTCTCAAAACTCTCAAAACTGTTGTGCTATAGAGCCTAAAAGAAAAATGCAATAATAATCCAAGGTAAGTGAGAGGTGCACCCTTGCCTTTCCTTTATATCTCCAATCAGTTTCTCAATTGAGTTAGTTAACCCCTCGGGTTAACTCCTAACTCACACTCACGTGTTCTATTCTTTCATCGAGCTACTTTTCCTTTTCCAAGTCAACTTAATATTATAACATTGAGTTTAGTTGACTTCTCCCCACAATGCATGAGACTATAGTCTAGTGGAGATGACTAGAATACTAAGTCTCTCCAACCCTCTTCATCAAGAGGTGGGGGACATTACAGTAACATAATTCCCTAGTAAGTTGATTCCCCTTTAGGATGAGTTTCCACTGGGTGGGTCTATGAAAGGTCATCGCCCATTCCCTCCATACTTACCAGTTTCCATCATTATTCCTCTCATCTTCCCCCACCTTGATTTGGGCATTGGGTGTTCCACACTAGGAAGGGTTGTACCTTGCCTTATTGGAAGAAGAGGATAAAGGCCCAAAGGGTAAAAGTAACCTGGAAGAGTTAAAATCCAAAATGAAACCTTTGAGATGCTTCACCTAGGGATTCCCAAAAAAACAATAAAAAGCTTCTCGGTAAGAAAAGGGAAACCATAATAAAAATCAAAACTCAAGGTACTAGTTGGTGGATGGGAGGTCTCATCATGAGCTGACCTATTAGGACCATGGGCATGTAGAGGTATGGCACTACCATCTATCTGGTCACCAAACTAGGGTAGTGGCTCTTGGTGGAATATCCAAGAGAAAGGGGGTCTCATCACAAGCCAACCTTCTCATCTTCGTGAAATGATTTAACATTCTCACCTTTGGTCACTAAGCCAAGACAATGTCCCCTAGCTCTTCCCTTGAAAATAAAAAAGACCAAAATAAATAAGACTAAGAATAAAAGGCATTTCCCCTTGGGGGTAGCTCAATTTGAAAGTGTTGTTATATGCAGTTCCATGAGGTTTCAAGTTCAACTCCCTCTGACTTAAATTATGTGTCATGTATGGGGCATCATGGGCACACTCCTGGAGGTTATAGTGGTAGCAGTTGGATAACACGACCACGTGTAACACGAGTACGTGCCCAACTAGCTTTCGATTCCACTAGACATATAAAAAATAATAATAATAAAAGGCATTAAATGGGATAGGAAACAATAGAATCCATGATAAGGTGCAGCTCACCCTCTACAAAGGCACCCGCATGAAAGACCTACATTTCCATGTTATCATTGCACCATGTGCCCAAACATTTCCCCCACGTCACTTCACACACACTTACATGACCTAGATTGGTTCTCACCTGGGAAAGACCCCGGACTTAAGGAGGATTAGTCCAATAGGACATCCTGAGACCTTCTCCAAATATGACTTGTTAAACTGCATAACGTCTTTGAGCATTTGTCTGGATAAAGGGGGGTTGGATGCACATGTTTGGGTAATTTGATTATTGGATGTGATTGACATTTCTATGATCTCTATGACTTATGAACCCCTGTAGGATGTACTTTGTTTTGCTGCAGGGATTTTCCTAGTGGACATGTACATATAGGGTAATTATTAGCTCAAACATTCATGGGGTTGAAAGCCCACAGATGGAAGTTGTAACCCCACCAGGGGAAGAGAGACACTGGAGGCTTGCACTAGGAAGAAAGAAGAACGTTGCACCAAGGACACTCCGAAAGACCTAGACCCAAGGGGGTCTTGCCTTTCCACCTTGACGTTGACCCTTGAGAGCACATGACATCATCATTATGACCCCGACGTCATCCAGAGTTAGGGTTTTCACTTATTAGGGAAGTTATGTGGTAGTTGGCACGTGTGGCATCATTCAGGGCCTTTGGAGGCCAAATGTTCTGCATTTGATGCCTAATGTTCCACCCTAGGGGCCTAACATCACCCTAGAAGGGAATGAAATCACCCTTGTAGATAAAATTAGGGTTTAATTAATGTCATTTATGTAAAAACTGGATTTTAAATGTAAATTTGGCCATGTCGGCCTTTTTATGACCTAATTGTAATTAAAGGTCATTGATATTGTATAAATAAGAGAGAAAACTCTCCCTTTTATGATCATCTCTCACCACACAAGTAGTGTGGTCTAAAATTTGCACCCTTTTTTAGGGTCATTGGCTGAAATTGTAGCCGCACTTTCTCTTGGAGGCTAATTTTTGCAACTTGGATCATTTCTTGGTGAAGTTACTTGGCATTCTAGGGTTTTATGGCTTGATTATTCTTGGTGAAGTAAGTAAATATGCAATTCTTCATTTTATTTGAATGGTTTATTGTAATATTTCTTATTCATGTTAAATATTATGAAATTGCTTGCTTGACAAACCCTAGGAGTAAAGGACTTAATTTTCTACTTCTTTACTCTTCATTTGCTAGACTTTGCTAAGAAGATATTGACATAGGTGAACCTCTAGAGCCCTAAATACTAGCACTTTAGTGGTCATTACCTAGTCAATTTTTGCTTCTAAATATATTTCAATAGTCTAAGGAAGGAGGGTTTGCTAGAGCCTAAAATTACTTACACTCTAGCAAATTCATCTTTAGGGTTTGGATGTTAGAGGCCTTGAAGAGCCAACACCTCTTCCAACCATATCTTCCCCTTACGCAAGTACAATCATTGTGTCTTTCCTTCTAAGAGAAAAGCATCACCTATTGACTCCATTACCCTATAAAGGCACTAGTTTACCCACTGTAGTGATTGATTGATCAAAACAACTCTCAAGCTATCTTCCTTGAAAGATTTACTAACCTCTACTAACCTTAAAATAGACTAATCCATTGATTAACTTGTTGTTGTTGCAAAATATTGCTACAACCATATTACAACAAAAAATTCATCTCAAAAGTAACATTAAAAGCTGATTAGACATTGCCAATTTTGCTTCCAACAAGTTGTTATCATTCTGTCAACTTAGAGCTATATTTTCTTGTCATTTTCAAGCATTCTTGAGGCACAATTATTGTGGTTGTTACAAAATATTCATTGTTGTTATAAATAATTACCTTGCTGCAGTTTTATATCATCTTACTTATTTTTTAGAGGTTTATGATCTAATGAAGCACTAACATCATATGGTACTTGTAAGTTGCACTATTTTCTATTTGTTGTCTTGTTATGGGAATGTGCACCTTATTTACCATTTGCTTCATCTCTATAAGACACAAAGAACCTCTGACTTGAGTGACCTGTGAGAGGGGTGGGACTTTATTATATCTTTTACCTTAGCCTTCTCAAACCATCAGGTTATTGGGGACGTCTCCCTTGGGGTATTGTGATATAGTCCTAAATAGAAAGGGGTTTCCTATTAAGGTGACAGTGATAGGTCACTCCTTGTTACGCAAATCTTGATTCCACTTTCCTTCGGCTTTGGGAAAGTACAGATTGTGTGATAACATTTTAGCGTTGTTTCTGGGGAACACTGAGTCAATATTCCTCAACGACATTTTTTCGGTAAGCCTTTACCTCAAAGCCTTTATCTCACAAAGCTCTCTTGGCGACTCCACTGAGGGTGATCCCCTCACCCCTTTGATAATTTCAAGAAGATTTCTTGGCAACTCCACTGATGATGACCCGTAGAAGGCGTCAGTATACACCTTATTATCCTTTAATAACTCCCATTGTCCCCATGGCCCCTCCTAAATGGGCCCCCGAAGAACTCTTTGACCCTATAGACTTGGAAAGTATCCAAGGAGGATTACGCGATCTCCCAAAAGATGCAGATTCTTGGATACCTACATTTGCAAGACAAAATGGGGCCATTGGTAACACACATTGGACTAAGTTTCTTGAGAACTACGAGTTCCACCTATCAAGGAATCAACATCCTGACACTTTTATGATACTTTTTTTTTTCTTCACTCATTGGGGATGCTAGAAAATGGAGCACATGACTCCCTATCAAAAGTATCAAATCTTGTGAAGATTTAGAATGTGTTTTCCTAAAAATATGGGGTTTGATTAAAAGTATGGCTTCTCTTTATGCCCGATACCTCGAAATTTGAAAACAAGATGACGAAGATGTTAGAGAGTTTAATGATATGTTTAACTCTTTGCTCAGTCGAATCGATCCAAATTTTCAGCTAGAGAAATCCATCCTTCAACATTATTTAAATTCCTTCAAAGGAGATTTCTAGTTTACCCTTAGGAACCATTTCCCTACAAACCTCGAGGAAGCACAATACGTTGCTTGCTAGATTGAAGAAAATCTTAGGTTGAACAATTCCATCTCTCAGGTCAATCTTTTGAACAACCAAGATGACATATTAGGTTTCAATGAAGAAAACAATGGAATAACATGACCTTCTAGAAATTATAGAGGTAACAAATCACATTGAACTGAACACTTTCCCTAGAAAATGGAGCACATGTTTTTCAAAAATGGAAGATGCCTCTTTATTTTCACAAAAAAATGAGCCCCTGAAGATTTGAATCCTCCTCAATATACCTTTGAAGATATTGAGGTTGAATACATTAGATACTTACCTTCATAAATAATTGATGCAGAAGACTTTGAAGAAGAATCCCTCGTTATCTTTCATGTTGGAAGCATGGGAACAAAATACAGTGAACCCACACCTTTTTATGTTACCCTCCAGATCAATGATTCCCTTCTCCATAATTGTATTTTTGACCTAGATGCTCTTAGAAACATTCAGAATGAAAGAGTTAAGCACCAATTACGTCTCAATATATCACAACCAAATACACAAGATGGTTTTACATCAGGTATTATCAAAGACCTGGGTGTTTCCTTCCATGCTTTCCTTGATGTCTCCTTCAAGATCTATGTAATAGTGATCGACACATTAAGTAGTTGGGGGATTTTACTATGCAAAGACTTGGTAGAAAAACTAGCTAGAAGCTTCCAAGACCAAGGATCCAAAGATATTATACCCCATCCTGAAGGAGGATTTTTTACCCTTCACAAGGAACCCATCACAGGTTGCCTCATTGAAGCCTCTGAATAACCCAATTATCAACTCCTTTGTGTGAATAATGGGGTATAAAGTTGGTTTGTCCAAGGAGGAAACTTCGAGGATGAACCTAGAAAAACACCCGAAGGAATATGGACCTTAGAATTTGATGGTTCTCATTTTAGTTTTGGCTCAGGGGTAGGCATTGTCCTAACTTCCCCTTCTAAGGAAACTTTCTACTACTCCTATAGACTTAAATATCATTGCACGAACAACGATATTGAATACAAGGATTTGGTTATAGGTCTTAACCTGGATATTGATAGGGGTATAACGCACTTCAGGGTTATAGGAGATTCATACCTAATAGTATCACAAGTCTTGACAAACTTCACCACAAATAATGAGAGACTAAAAAGGTACTGAGACTTTGCAAGGTCTATTGCGAAATCCTTTGAAATAGTATCGATCAAAGCAGTTCCTAGAGAGGAAAATTATGTAGCAGATGCTTTGGCTATCACATCATCTACTTTGCAACCTTATGAGGGTCCCCTCCAAAACTTGTGCAAAATGGAGGTCCTATTTAGACCATCGATCCCTGATAACTTAGAACACTGGAAACTCTTTGAAGATGATAATAAAATCCTTAGATTCATGGAAAATAGTAGATAATTCACCAATTCACAAGTAAACTTTATGGATGATTCCATGGACCTTGACGTAGTAAACTTGTAAAATAACACTCTGCCAAAAGGGTGCATTCATTTAGAATAACTCTTTGATAGACACAATGTTCACAAAGGAAAAAACCTCAAACAACAAACAGACAAAGTCTTAGATTTCAACATTGGTACTAAGATGGCTCCAAGGATCATAAATATAGGGGAGGGTACCATATAAAAAGAGAGAAGCGAGATACTTGACCTCATTAGATAATTTAAGGATACATTTGCTTGGACTTATGATGACTTAAGGGCTTATATGGGTGATGTCATCCAACATGCTATACCTTTGACAGAGGGAGCCAAACCTTTCCAACAAAAAATAAGGCATATTAACCCTAAGTTGGCAAACCAAATACAAAAAGAACCTCCAAAGATGGTAGATGATGGTATCATAGCCCCCATTAGATGTTCATCATGGATGTCTAATTTGGTAGTTGTCTGAAAAAAGAGTGGTGACATTCGCCTGTGTGTTGATTTCCGAAACCTTAACCAACTATGTTTGAAAGACAATTACCCCCTCCCGAATATGGAACACTTAATACAAAGGGTCATTGGGGCAGGAATGATGTCCATGATGGATGGATTTTCTGGATACAATCAAGTGTTACTAAAAAGAGAATATCAACTCAAAACAACATTTACCTTACCATGGGGAACATTCATGCATTTAAGAATTCCATTTGGCCTTATGAATGCAGGTTCAACCTTTCAAAGAGTAATGGACTTTGCTTTTAGGAATCTTATTCAAAAAATTATAGAAATTTACCAAGATGATCTCACAGCTGTGTCAAAGGAGAGAAAACACCACATCTCACACCTCATAATTGTTTTTGAAAGGTGTAGGAAATATGGTATTTCCTTGAACCCTAAAAAGTCTATTTTTGGGATAGATAAGGGAAATATCTTGGGACACATAGTTTCAGAGGGAGGAATTTATGTAGACCTAGAGAGAATCCAATCTATCAAAGATGTACACCCCCCTGTTAACAAAAAATCCTTACAATCATTCTTTGGGAAAATAAACTTTATTCGAAGATTTGTCCCAAATTTTGTTGAAAGAATAAAACCCATGAGTTCCTTGCTTAAAAAGGACATATCGTTCAAATGGGATGACAAATCCCTTCAATATTTTGAAGATATTAAAAACTCCATCTCCCAAGCCCCAATTCTAATTAGTCCTGATTATTCACGAGATTTCATGATATTCTCTTTTGCTTCTCAAGACACTATTATGAGTGTCTTATTGCAAAAATATGTCGATGACCAAGAACATCCTATTGCGTTCATGAGTAAAGTCCTTAGGGATTCAGATCTTAATTATTCAATTACTGAAAAACAAGATTATGCCTTAGTGAAATCCATCAAGCATTTTAGAAACTATGTGGGCTATAACAATATTAAATCTTATGTCCCTTACCTAGTAGTGAAGGATGTCTTGTCACAACAAGATTGTATGGGTACCGGGGGTAAGTGGGTTTCCAAGATCCAAGAATATGAACTAGAAATAAAACCCACCAAGATTGTGAAGGGACAAGGTTTATCTCAAATGTTGACTGAGAGAAATGAAGAAGCTATACAAATGGGAGAAAACGAACAAGTGAATGTGGTGGTAAGTGAACTAGAACACGATGAGTGGTATTTCGACATAACATACTACCTTAGGAACTTATCATGCCCAACCATCTAGTAGACTAAAAAGGAAGATATCTAAGACTCAAAGCTATGAAGTATTGTTTAATTAATGATGGTCTTGGTTGGAAGGACCCAGACAAATTTCTCCTTATCGATAACATTGTTTGTTGATACTTATCGATATGTACGCTCATGCCAACCTTGCCAATACTTTGCAGGTAAACAAAAACTCCTTGCACAACCTTTGAAACCCGTGGTGGTAGAAGCCCCTTTTCAATAGTGGGGTCTGGAATTTATTGGTGAGTTTAAAGACAATTCAAGTAATGGTTACCGATGGATTTTGACCACCACAGATTATTTTACCAGGTGGGTAGAATCTATTCCCACAAAGAAAGCTACTGAGGAGGTAGTCATGAACTTTTTGGAAGAAAGAATCATGACAAGATTTAGGGTACCATCCAAAATCACCACTGACAACGACAAAACTTTTAGCTCCCTTGCCTTAGCATAATTTTTTTTCAAGTGAAACATTATTCTATCTCATTTGTCAAACTACTACCCTCAGGGGAATGGTTTGGAAAAATCAAGTAATAAGAACCTCATGACTATCATTAATAAGGTTGTGGGAGAAAAAAAGAAGGCATGTGATAGCAAGATCAAGTATGCCCTGTGGGCGGATCAAATAACAACAAAGACATCAACAGGGAAAAACCCATTTGAACTAGTATATGGGTTAGAAGCTAAACTACCTGTGAATCTCCAAATCCTTATCCTCTGTTTCTCTCAGCAGTACACCACAAAAGAGGAAGTGATCCGGGGACAAATTGACCAGTTGGTAGAGTTGGATGAATCCATGAGGGTTGCCTTAAGTGAGATGGTGAAGAGTCAAGAGAAATTTAAGAGCACCTTCGATCATAAAGGAAAATAAAGAGATTTCATGTAAGGGGACTTAGTATTTTTATGGGATAAGAGAAGGGAGAAACCTGGTATGCACAAGAAGTTGGATGGATTATGGACAGGTCCCTATAAAATCATGAGTCAGGAAGGCACAAACTCTTTTAACTTAACAACACTTGAAGGAGAATCTTTGAAACTACCTATGAATGCTATACACATCAAGTGTTATTTCCTGCCAACCACATGACATGCAAGTACATGTAAGTTAGTTAGGAATTTGCATCGATTGTATATACCGTCTGCATATCATGCTAGTGTAGTGTAGTTCCATCTTGTATTCTTTCATTATGTATATATGCATGCTTACTTTTATTCCACAATATCATATATGAGCGAGGGGTGATATCACCACCATAATGATTACTGATACATTTGTTGAGACCTAGCAGATACAGGTCATACTAGAGATGTTGAGGTTCTCATGCGCTCTACAATGAGCACATGTCCTCAAGTTGGAGCCATATGTTATACCCTATCCTAGGAATAAATAGGAAGATCATGTATCAAGGCCCACATGTCCTAGAAATGGACTGTCGAGAGCTAGATGACTTGAACATGGCCCTAGAGGGCCCATCTTTTCTTTAGTGTAGCCCATCTATTAGCAACAACAACATCCATCCCACCAGCCTGGTCTTGAAGTAGCAGTAAGTCTTTCTCCATGAGGTAATGAGTCTAGGTATCATGGTATGTGTCACTCTGATCATTGAAGCACTTAAGTATGTTGCATTGAATTCTCCTTCATTTCATAACGTTTTCTTGGAAATTATGCTCTTTAACTTGTTCATACCTGGGAGGGTGACATAATTCCCTAGTAAGTTGATTCCCCTTTAGAATGAGTTACCACTACGTGGGTCTATGAAAGGTCATCATCCATTCTCTCCATACTTACCACTTTCCATCATTATTCCTCTTATCTTCCCCCACCTTGGTTCAAGCATTGGGTTTTGCCACACTAGGAAAAGTTGTACCTTGCCTTGTGGGAAGAAGGGGCTAAAGGCCCAGAGGGTAAAAGTAGTTGGAAAGAGTTAAAATCCAAAATGAAACCTTTGAGATGCTTTGCCCAGGGATTCCCAAGAAAGCAATTAAAAGCTTCTTAGTAAGAAATTGGAACCCATAAGACAAATCAAAACTCAAGGTACTAGTTGGTGGATGGAAGGTCTCATCATGAGCCGGCCTATTAGGACCATGGGCATGTAGCAGAATGACACTACCATCTATCTGGTCACCAAACTAGGGTAGTGGATCTTAGTGTCATAGCCAAGAGAAAGGGGGTATCATCACGAGCGAGCCTTCTCATCTCCATGAAATGCTTGTGGGTAACGCTGCCACCTTTGGTCACCAAGCCAGGATAGTGTCCCCCGTCTCTTCCCTTGAAAAGAAAAAAAGACCAAAATTAATAAGACTATGAATAAAAGGCATTGAATGGGTTAGGAAACAATGGCATCCATGATAAGGTGCAACTCGCCCTCTAGAAAGCAGTGAAATGCTTCTTAGTAAAAAAAAGGGACCCACAAAGATAAAGTAAAATACTCAAGGGATTAGTTGGTGGATAGGAAGTCTCATCACGAGACAAACTATCATGATCATAAACATGTAGCAGTATGACATTACCATTATCTGGTCACCAAGCCAGGGTAGTGGCTCTTAGTTGCATAATTAAGAGAAAGGGGGTCTCATCATGAGCCATCCTTCTCATTTCTGTGAAGTGTTTGTGAATGACACTGTCACACCCGGTCATCAAGCCAGGAAAATGGCCTTCAACTAGTTTCTTGAAGCATAAAAAGAGAATAAAAAGAAAAGCTAAAAAATGAAAATGGCAATAAATGGGATTGGAAACAATTGCATTGATGACAAGGTGCATCTCACCTTCCACAAAGGTGCCCATAGGTAAGACTCTACAATTCCTAGCATCATATGAACCCCATGCCCAATGGTATACCCCACATCATCTCATACACACATCTGACTAGGATTGATTCCACCTAGGAAACACCCTAGACTTAGGGGGGTATTCACCCAATAGGACATCTTGATACCCTCTCCAAACCTAAATTTGGCAAGCTGTATAACGTCTTGGAGCATTTGTTTGGGTTAGGGGGGTTTGATGCACATTTTTGAGTGCTTTGATTATTAAATGTGATTTACTTGCTATGATACTTGTGACTCATGGACCCCTGGAGGGTGTATTTGTTATCTTTGCAGGACCTTTCCCAGTGGACAAATATTCATGAGGAGATGGCTAGTTCGGACCTACATGAGGGCCTGAATCCCGTAGATGGATGCTGAGACCACATGAAAGGGGCATGACGAAGATTGTTGATTTGTACGATGAAGAAGGAAGTTATTTCCTTTGGAGGCACTTTGATAGGCCTAGATGGAGGGTTCCCAACTTTTCCCACTTGGACGTTAGCCCTTGAAGGCCCTAGACATCACCATTATAGCCCTAGACGTCACCCAGGGCTAGGGTTTTGATATTTTGGAGGCATTGATGAGGCTTGTGGCATGTGTGGACATGATTTGAGGCCTTTGGAGGCCTATTGCTGCACTTTTCTTGATCAACGTCCCACACATGGGGCTCAACGTCCCACACATGGGGCTCAACATCCCACACATGGGGCTCAACATTATCTTAGAAGATCAAGACGTCACCCTTCTTAGGGTTTCATCGTGGATTTATGTAAAAAATTAATTTTTGTTGTAAATTACCCAGGGTCGACCCTATTTTTTACCCAAAATTTAATTAGAGGTCATAATTTTGTATAAATATGCACAAATACATTCATTTTTCATCATAACTTGTCACTTGGAGACAAGAGGAATAAAATTTTCGCCCCCTTGAGGAGTATTTGGCTGAAATAGTGAGGCACATCTGTCTTAGAGACTTTTTCTTGCAACTTGGATCAAATCTTGTGGAGCATTTTGGTAATCTAGTCTTCTTTTTCATGATTATTCTTGGTGAAAGTAAGTAAAATCTTCATTTTGTCATCTATTTGAATGGTTAATTGTATGGTTTACTTGATCATGGTAAAGATTATGAAATTGCATGTCTAATGAATGCTAGAAGTAAAGAACATAAAGTGCTACTTCTTTGCTTTCTTTTGCTAAAATTTACATGGTTGTTCTGATAATTGTCTAAGCTCCAAGGCCCTAAAGTGCTATCACCTTGGTGGGGGTGACTAATTGTTGTTGCTTAGTAAAATTAATTTCGAAGAGTTCAATAAGAAGGAGATGCTAGGTCCTAAAAGAGCCCACACCCTAGCCACCTTCCTTCCCAAGGTTTAGAGCTTAGGGGGACTTAAGGTTTTACTCTTTCCAAGCCTCTTTCCCTTCTTGAATCTGCATTATCATTTGTTATCAACCCTTAAAGAAAGTCACCATCCTAGACTCCATTACCCTCTTGAAGGCACTAGTTTTCAGTCCCATCTCCTTGACAAACCTACCCACTTTCTTTAAAACTTAAACTTCCACTTGCTACCTTGCTAACCTAACCTACTAACCCAAAACTACTAACTTGTAACCTGTTGTTGTTATAATCACTGTTACAGCCATCCTGTAGCAGCCTATCTAAGTTTATTTTCTATCCTAGTCAATTCAAAATCTGCATATGACATGGCATTATCATCTAAGTATTCAAGTATTAAATTACATTGCCATTGAAGGCATTTTTTTTGAAGAGCATATTGCAGCTGTCATTAATTTATTCGATGTTGTTGTACATGTCTTAAATGTTGCACATACTTGTTGACTATTACTATTTCTTACAATTTCATTGTCTTTCTTAAGCATTAATATCACTTGTTTCTTGTAAACTGCCATAACGTTTGCTTGTTGTCTTGGTTAAGGGAAGGTACACCTTATTTTACCCTTTTGCTTCATCCTTCAAGAAACAAATCTGATTTGAGTGACTTGGAGAGAGGGGTGGTTTACCTTGTCCTTTTCCCTTCATCAAACCACTAGGTATTGGGACATCTCCCTTGGAGTGGATTTATCTTTCTCCTAAACAAAAGGGGGTATCTTATTGAGGTGACAATGATAGGATTACCCCCTTGTTATGTTGATCTAGCTCCAATTGTGTTGGGATTTGGGAAAGTACATATTGTGTGATAACATGCTCCTTGCCCCATGGAAGCCCAAGCTAGGATTGTTCTCCCAAAACTGGACACCAAGCAAGGTCCTACAAAACAAAAGGGTATGCCCTCCAAATGTCTCAAGTCAAATATATCAGGACAAGTGTAAACCAAATCTAATAAGCAAGGCACCTAAACATGCACATCAAAACTACCTCATCAAATTAAACAAATGATCCAAAACCTTATACAATTGACCAAGTTTAAGTATGGGAGGGGTTTCATAAAGTCCTATTGGGTAGACAAAATCCCTCAAGTAGGGAATTCTCCCAAGGATGTCCTTTCAAGGTTATGAAGTGGATGATTAGGTGGAAAGGGTTTAGACTTCATAGGTCGATGAGTTTCATGACATACAAGGGCTCGTATTGTGTCATCTATGGGTGCCTTTGTAGAGGGTGTGTGGCACCTTCGTTTGCGATGCACTTTTTCCAAGTCCATTTTCTTTCCATTCTTATATGTCTTTCATGTTTTAAGGAACAAGTTGAAGGCCACTGTCCTAATTTAGTGTCTAGATAACAACAATGTCATTCACAAATACCTCATGGAAATGAGAAGGTTGGCTCGCGATGAGACCCCCCTTTCTCTTAGTTGTGTAACTGAGAGCCACTACCCTGGCTTGGTGACCAGATGATGGTAATGTCATACTGGTAAATACTCATGATCATGATAGGTTGGCTCATGATGAGACCTCCCATCCTCCAACTAACCCTTTAAGCATTCACTATCATTTATTTTGTAGGTCCCCCTTTTCTTACAGAGAAGTGTTTCATTGATTTCTCATGGATCCTTGGGTGAAGCATCTGGAAGGTCTATATTTAGGCTTTTGTATTTTTAGCCAACAACAATCCCTCTGGTCCTTTAGCCCCTTCTTCCCATGAAGTGAGGTGCATACCCTTCTTGGGTCAGTAAAATCAAAGGGCCTAGAAGAAGACAATATGATGGGAGTGTAATGAGAGGAAGGTGGTAAGTATGATCGGGAATGATACGATAACCCCTCAAGAGACCCCCAATCACAAACCTTTCCCAAAGGTTGGCCACTTACTAGGAAATCTATGACACTCACCAAGGTGAAACAGGTCAAAAGCATAATATCCAAACATGTGTTCTATAATAAAAAAAGTAGTTCAAATACAACATACTTAAATGCCTTGAATATTAGGGTGATTACCTACCACAATACCTGACTTGTACTGCATGGAGAAAGACCCATATGCCTTCTAGAAGTTAGCTGGTGTGGTGTATGTGCTTAAAAATGGATCAGAATGTGGTGATAGAGCGAGCTTTTGTATGTGCAAGAGGACATTACTGGTCATGTGGTCTCTTGACACTCCATATCTACAACCTGAAGGCCTTGAGACACGATCTCCTTAGTTATCCCACAAAATGGGGATAACAAGGCCTAGAAGGCCTAACCCTCACATTCCAAACGAATTTCCTAGGAGGGGCAAAACATCACTCTTTGGGGCTTGATGTCACCTAGGGCTAGGGTTGGTGATGAAGTTATTTTTCATTGACACTTGGCATCATTTGATGGAGAGAGAACATTGAGTTGTGGGAAAAGGCTATAATGCATGAGGAGAAGGCCTTTGGAGGCCAAACGTTCCATCCTCAACTCCAACGATTTGTTAAATATGCCAAAAACATTTCCCTAAAGCGGTGACACCATCTTATTTTAGAGTTTCTAATGTGCAAAAGTGTAAATTAAATATTATTATTTGGTTTAAGGGGTAAGATAAGAGTTTTTGACCCCTTATATTATGTTTTACCCTAACTAAGTGGACAAACTATGTTTTAGACATTTTGTATAAATAAATATCATGTGAATCTCATTTGAGAACATAATTCTCTCATTGTGAGAGGTACTTGGCTGAAATTTTCGCTATACTTGAGGATTATCGGTGTTTATATCTCTTGTAAATGTTTTTTTTTGTGCATCTCTTGATGAATGGATGAGCTAAGGTGGTGCAAACCTCTTGGAGGGTTGCTTTCTTGTTATTGGATGGTAATTTGCTTGGTGAACTAGGGTTTGATCTCTCTCTCTCTTTCTTGGGATTGGTAAGGAAAAATATACATTTGTTAGCTATTTCTTTCTCTTTCTTGGTTATTGTTGGTTGAAACCCTAGGAGGAGTATGTTGGATATACCCTCCACTGAGCTAATTTGCTAAGTTTACAAGTTATTTTGCAAGGGTTGCTAGGATGAGTACGAGCGTGTATACCCTCCTAGATTATACCCTAGTTTGATTAGCATACCCTAGGGAGTAAGAGGATTTACACCCCTAGGGATCTTGTTGATCCAACTTGTGTTTAAAGAATCCATTCACCCAAATAATAAAGGCACTAATTTCTGAATTTTGCATTGGAGATATAAAATACTTGCCTCGGTAAATGTGAAAAATCATTCTTTTGAGATTGTCTAATTTGGAATCAATTATATGATTTATACGCTTGGTTGAGCCACTAAGGCATCTCAATTTGCTAACTATTTCTTGTTGTAGTTATAACATTTCATCTACAACCATTAGGGATTCATAAACCCTAATACATTTTCATTAATAAGTGACTACTCAACTGTTGAAAGTTGTTAAACGTTTGCCACAATAATCTACTAAGGCTAGCAACTTTTTGGGTGGATTGTTGGCAAGTTTTTGTTAGAAATAATAGATGTGCTTGTTTAACCATAAACAATATAACAATATTGTCACCCAAACATAGGTCGAAGCCACCCCCGAGCACCTTAACCTTGACAAAGAATGATTCCGGAAGCAATCCAATAGCCAACCAAGGCTAATGCATCAAGCAAAGATAACCAAGACTGATAAGAAAGTCCAAACCATAACCAATAGAAATTTCGAGCCTAAACAGAGAATACATATTGCAATAGTTGCAACTACTCCCTAGACTTGCGCACTTACCCAGTTTCTACAGTGCGCACTTCTTCACTGCCGCAATTTCGAGTTGTGTGTGTCAAATGAGATCTGACTACCTATATTTATACTGTTTTTCCTGAGCTGTCTAGGCTGACTTCTCATTTTGGAGGCTAAATACTTAATATTAAATATTTCTTCTAGTCAACTTGTCTTCTAGGGTTATGTTCAATGCTTTAGGGTTTCTTCTTGCTTCCTGGAATATTCTATTCTCGTCAGGGTTACACGTGGAGGTAAATACCTCCTGCAACTACCATAATATCAACACTCCCTCCTATCTAGGGAGGTATTGAAGGAAATGGTATTGAGCACAAACATACCATTCAACTGATAGCATCATCATAATCGTACAGGCTATCTCATGATTTGATCACGAGCACCATTATCACTATCATCTGATAGCATCAACTACATCATCTCTAGAATCCATACTCCATCTGAGTAATCAAGCATGATGCTGAATAAGTCACTCACTCCACAGAGTGATACAAGGACCATTCTTCTAATCTGGACATACGTCCTAGAAGAATGATTGTCCAACAGAGCTAAAAAGTTGTGCCATGGACTACAGATACCATTCCTATAAAAATGTAAATCTAGGAATATTTTCTAATCGAGTCATATGTACCATAGATATCCGCATCAACCTATATGCCTTTAGAAAATATTGGTCCTGAACCATTTTCCTAATCGGGCCACAAACTATGCCTTAGGAAAATACTAGTCCATGTCATGTCAACAAATTGTCAACCTGGACCATTCTCCACAGAGAGAATACATGTCCACTAGCAATCTGTTCTATCTGGACCATTCTCTGCCTGAAGAATGTCTGTCCACAAGCACACTAACTATCCATCNCAACACTTATTGATAGTCTACATGGCAATCAGAAAAATGTCATTCAATAGAACACAAATGTGTCTATCCATAGTAGTACACAACTACTATCCAATGGTACACAACCACACCAAGTAGAACATGACTACTTAATCAACGAGACATAGTCATAACTAATGGAACACATCCACCACAGTAGCATATATCTATTGTACAGAGACATACAGTCTCCATAGAAATCATATCATTTGATATCAACTTGCATAAAACAATATTATGATATAAAATGAGTCATTTGGGCCATTCTTCCACTCACATCTGTGAGATCTGGAAGAGCATCTTCCCTTAGGATGTAAAACATCAGCCATGGGCTATCTGGACTATTCTTCTCAAGCATAGAAGAATAACTGTCCTAATTTCTGAGCTTGGACCATTCACCTAACTGGGCCATTCCTCTAGCACTAAACAAAGTGCAACCGAGAGAGAATGAGTCTGCCCTAGGGAATTCCTGTCCCTGATTGTTGAACCTGGACCATTCACCTAACTGGGCCATTCCTATGGCACTGAACAAAGTGAAACCTAGAGAGAATGAGTCTGCCCTAGGGAATGACTGTCTGGACCATTTCCTAAGGAAATGACTATCCTGCACCAACCTCCAAAACAAACCATTCTTTGAAACTGCTCACAACTGTGAACTTCGAAAGAATGACTTCCTAGCAAGGTAGACCATTCTACTTGACCACTACTCAGAGTGGCTTCCAACAAGAATGACTATCCTAGACCATTCCTCCACACTGGCCACAAGGGGAATCATTGTCTATGGTACATCAACAATATATCGAACCGTTTTCATTACGAAAATGACCGTCCGATCTGGACCGTTTTCCGAACTGGAAAATGCATGTCCGTTAGAAATCTCAAACCACTTTCTGAACTGGAAAGGAACTGCTCATCCTGGACCATTTTTTGAACTTAAAAAAGATTGTCCATAAATCAATAACACATTAGTGCTCCCTCCCAACCTGGGAGTAATCTCTTGCTTTTTCAATAAGGAAGTCGTCTCCACGAGCTCCAACTTGTTCTCTTGAGTACAC
>SNQJ01S0098080.1:45414-60269 GCA_010110895.2 Picea sitchensis | reverse complement strand
AGATGACAAACCTAGTGGTTCAGTTTGCAAAAACATAAAACTTCCATTTTTACGAGTTCCTCTCCATATCTCTATTTTTAACACTATTTTTATATATGCTACACAATTCAATTATTGATGAAACTTTAGACACACATTTTTGGTTGTGTATATTCCAAATTTACAATTTCGTGTTTTTTTAAATTAATTATGTTTACTATTTTTAATCAATATTTTCTTGACATATATCAAAATCCTATAATACATACATCTATTATTTATGCTATAACGTTTTGTTGGATTAACCATTTCTAGAATGGGTTATATGCGACACTAGAAGAGACCGATATTTACAATCTAAAAAAAGAAAGAATTGTTTTTGATCATGTTAAGACCCTCTTAGTCTGCATGAACAAAAGACATAATTTCACTCATATGTTGACTCTGATAATTTAAAAAAAAACTATAATTATAAATTTGTTAAAAATACATGGCACAAGAATAAAAGAAGGTTCTCTACATGTATACAAGTTTTTGGAAAGCAATTCCATCTTTAAGGTACTCAACACTTGCATGAAGAAAAACATATACCTTATATTTTGTAGGAAAAATAAGATACCATTGTTAGAAAAAATCAAATTTGACATATTTATTCATAATTTATATGAATAAAAGTTGTATATTCGATAATTTCACCTGTTGACTCGGGATAATTTAAAAAAAAAAAAACTATAATTATAATTTGTTAAAAATACACAAGGCACAAGAATAAAAGAAGGTTCTCTACATGTATACAAGTTTTTTGGAAAGCACTCCATCTTTAAGGTACTCAACACTTGCATGAAGAAAAACATATACCTTATATTTTGTGGTGGAAAAAATAAGATACCATTGTTGTGAAAAATCAACACCCTGACATATTTATTCATAATTTATATGAATAAAGTTGTACATTCGGAATGATAATTCAATTTCCTACATTTCCCCATCTTCTTACACCATATTCAAATTTATTGTAAAAGTACCTTGAATAATCCTCCGTTAACATATTGTTTTATTTCCATGTTTGTATCACACCAATTCATCATGAGAACCATCATTATGTTGCACTCAATCTTATATGTATATTTATAAGATTAATATGATCATATTAAATTTATTTAGTTAGTAGTTCCCTTAGTTTTTTGTTGAGAACATACACATTATTAATCACAAGTCTACTTATAAGTTGAATACAAATAAAGTAACAATGTTGAATGGTGAAAAGTGTGAATAATAAGAATGTAGTTAATTACAAATAATTTACATTGTGATCAATCTCAATATATCTTCTTCTATTTTTCTTACAATCACACCTGCATCTTTTACCATCTTTTCATATCTATCATATGAAAATGGACGCTGAAATCATACACCATTTAAATATTTAACTCGAGATATTTCACTAAACATCATACCTTGTCTCTCTCATTCTCAATATTAATAGTACTTTTCTCCAACGAATTATGGATTGTTAATCCCTAAGCAAGTTTCAAAAGAAGCTAGTTTTTTATTACCTCTTTTACTAGGTGTAATAGGAATTGTGGGAGGGAATGATATTTCTACTGCAGTGAATCCTTTTTCATTGTACTATAAGTGAAATCAATGCAACATCATATTTTAATTATTGAAATCATTTCAATTATTTGATTTCTCTAAATGATTTTCCATTGTATCACAATAAAATCATTCTATCATAGTAAAATCATTGTTTTGCATTACGTTATAGTTGAAATAAATAAAATTAGTTTAATTCTCTAAATGACTTTTCACTATATCTTCACTAAAATTAATGACTAAAATAAATATATCAAGTTTGTATTTCTTCCTATCATTATTTAAATCAATTTAACTATTAGTTATATCAATGTTGAAATCATTGCAACTATATGACTATGATTGCTTAAATCAATACAATTATTTGTTATATCATTTCTAAAATTAATGCAACTAGTTGTTCTATCATTTTTAAAGGCATCAACCCTTAACATGGTTAGATTTTTGTCTCCACAGATTTCAAACAAATGACTTAACATCACTGATTACCTTTAACAACACACTCAATCACTTCCCTACATCTAAGAGACATTAATATATTTATTATTAATATAAAAAAATACTCTATTATTATTAGTAAATAGTAATAATAGTTATTAATATTATTAATAATATTTTATTGATTGTTTGATCCTAAGTAATAGTCACTACTAATACTATTAATAAAATTTTCTTAATACATTGCATTATTATATTTAAATACACTATTATTAATTAATAATAATAATTATATGATTAGTTATTTTACTCTATATATATATATGCACCAATAATACTATTAATAAAAATTTTATTAATACATTAAGAATTATTATACATAATACATTAACATTTTTTAATCTATAATCAATAATTATATGATTATTATTATTTTTTTTTTTTTTTTTTTTTTTTTTTTTTTTTTTTTTTTTTTTTTTTTTTTTTTTTTTAATTTATTATAATTATTGATTAATATTAATAATTAAAGATGTTGTCAATAATGTATTAATAATATATTGAAGTAAAAGGTTATTAGGATTAGGGTTATAATGAGATTAAGGTTAGGGTTATTCATATTAAAAATAGAGTTATGATTGTATTAAAGTTAAAATTATTTATATTAAAATACATTAATATTATTAATTAATAATAATTATTATTATATATATATATATATATATATATTACATATATATATATATATATATATGGGTACTTTAGTTGCAACATCACTTACCTTGTATACACTAACACAATCAACATTAATAATTAAACATCACCAATAATATATTAATAATATATTATAAATGGGACTATTATAATTCAAGTTAGGCCACAAGGTTATGTTAGAGCCAAATTAGGCTATTCTTATTAAAAATTAAGGCTATGGCTGTATTATATTTATTTTATAATAACAATAAAATTATTTTAATTCAATTTATTTTATATGCATCTCCAGTGGGACTAATGGTTAAGGATATGTGTTTCTTCCTAAAAGGCAGTTCAAATCCAAAGGGATAGGGTATGTACACCTCAGTAGGGGTCCTCATACACACCACGTTTTGGAGAAAAATATATATATAAAACATTTTTTTTTTTTATTTTATTTTAAAATTTTCATATTTTATAAAAATCTCTTGATAATGAGAGCTTTTCTAATTGACAATGTTTTTTCTAATTGATTTGACATAACTTCAAGATAGAAAGTTAATGTTCCTTGTATTCTTCTTAAAGTTAAATCTATTTTTTATAAATTACAAATATCAAATTTTATTATATTAAAATAAAATATACAACACCTATATAATTTTGCATAAATTCACTTAGGATAAGTCAATTACTACATGCATTTAATTAGGTATTAAAAATATTTGACATAATTTCAAATTATATATATATATATATATATATATATATATATATATATATATATATATATATATATATATATATATATATATATATATATATATATATATATATATATATATATATATATATATATATATAATTGGATTTATATACAATTGGATGTTGAAAATATGTTATTATAATTTTATTAAATTTCAAATTTTATTATATTAAAAGAAAATATAATTAACTTGAAATTAGTACAAAAAATTCACCTAAGATAAGCTCACCAATACATGAATTTAATTAGATGTTGAAAATCTTTGACATAATTTCAAATTAATTATATCTATAAAATATATATTACTAAATACATTTTTATACAACTCGATGTTGAAAAATGTTATAATTTATTAAATTTCAAATTTTGTTTTATTTTGAAGTAAAAAAGGGTGTTTCCGCTATATTATATTAACAAAAAGATACAAAACTACTGTTATAGCCACCAAGTGTGCCACCCTTTGACCAGAAACCGACACAGCTTGGGGCTCATATGTTTCTTCTGAATGAAAAAAGAGATAAATTGTTCTGCCATCTGTCTCATCCAAAGGAAACCAGGGAAGATGGTCATGCATTATTTTAAAACTATTACAGAGAGATGGAATTATAAAAAACCATAACACAAAGGAGTCCCAACAGAATTGGAAGTAAAACAAAAAACATACTAAGATGTGCTAAATCAAATACCTAGTGGCCTGTCATCCTCATTCCACATTCCTATGGCCTGCATTACAAATGGTTGAGCGCACGATGGACATTTTTGATTCAATGGGGCATTAGAGTAGACGTCGAAAAGCATATCCAACCACTATCCCATTAGGAGGACCCTATGCTCCTGGCCAACCATCTGTCCTCAAAGTTTGAACACTAAATTCAGTAGTGTCGCCTGGAGGCAAGGTGTCGGGGTGTCAGTTTGTCCATGCATGGCTCGTGTGTGTGGGGTTTCGTCCCCCTCTCCCAGCATGTTCCTCGTTCTCATTGGAACTGCCTCTCCTGGAGAATCCACGCCTATACCTACGTTACCCAGACCTTTTTCCAGGGTTACTATACCTTCATTGCGCTCAAGTTCCTAGATGGTTCCCTATGAAACCAGATATATGTAGGGAACTTCCTTGATAAAACAGGTAAGGAATTCCTCACAGAGCCTCCCTTCCATGCTACTTCTTGGTTGGAATTCAAGGGCAGTTGGAGTGGGTTCCGTGTAAGGAACTGCCATCATGTTTCTCCTTGCTTGAGTTTCAAGGGAAGACAAAGTGTTTTATTCCCACAACATGCTTGTGGGCTTCCAAGTACCCAATTCAGAGAGTGGGAAATTCTTTGGAGGGGTCTGAGTGCCCTCCTCTAGCTCAAACTCATCTGCATGAGCCTGAGGTAAGATACTAGTCGTCTTTGCTCTTGACGTAATGGAATTGGCCAAGAAGAGCTGCTTGTTCCACCATTGTTGCCTTCTCGCCGAGTCACATTGGGTATACCGTTTAACCATGTTGATTCTACCTATCCCTAGGCATCATGTTGAAGGGGGTATCAATCTCACCAGATCTCCCCAGTGGTGCAGATATGTAGAGAAAAGAACACCCGAGAAAGACGCAACAATGCTTATACCAGAGAATGTTGCACCAGAGCTCGTACGGGGCAGAAGTATGCAAAGAATAAATGAACTAGATGTATCTCTAGCTCCTCTCTTTCATCGTCTTATGGGATGATGGTACAGGGATTTCCATTAATGCCACCATCATTAATTCTTGCAGAGCCAACCCTTTCCCACGAGGGAGGGTTCACTTCTCAGGAGGTCGGTGGTAATGGCCTCAAGCCATCAAGCACGTTGAGGATGTATGGCCCGCTTCCATTTAATGTGTGAGGGTCATCGCGCCGTGTGGCTGTTAAAGAAGGTGGTCACCCTATCCTGAAATTTCAATTCCATTATATTAAAAGAAACATAATTAACTTGAAACATAATAAACTTCACTTAAGATAAGTCAATTACTATATACTTTTAATTAGATGTTGAAAATCTTTGACATAATTTCAAATTAAATATAACATATATATCACTACATACATTTCCTATACTCTGATGTTGAAAATGTTCACATAATTTTATAAGTCAATCATCTTTCACATTAGACTGCTGCTAATATCACTGTGTAAATTGCATTACAATATGATGAATATATATCCTTACATTGTAAATGTCATGTACATATCTTGATGTCATTAATGCTAATAAATTCTTCTCTAAATGTCCAATGTGACAAACCTAACATTTTGTCGTATTGTGATGTGCATAACCCAATTTTGCAATTTTCCAAAAACATCCCAATATTGAAATGAGACAGACATTTCTTTATGTCACTATGTGAAAAAACATAACACATTGTCAGAATCTCACAAATTTATTGCAATGCCATAATGTGTGTGACAAACAAAAATCCTACATCACAATGTATAGAACCCAAATATCAGAATCTAGCAAACATTGCCCAACATTGCAATTCCTTACAAAAAGCTCACATGTTACACTCATGACCATACCTCAATATGTGACGAACTTTTTCCCTTGTCACATTGTGATGAAAAATTCCCAACGTTGTAATGTGAACATTTTCCATGTCCTCATATTGTCACAATCACTTAACAATGACACAATATGCCGAACATCTCTTGATGTATCATTATAACAAACATAGTAACATTGAATGTGACAAACATAACTCAACATCACAATGTGATGAACATAGTCATGTCGTCGCAATGTGATAGTAACGTTGCAATGAAATGAACATAAACAAATGTTGCAATTTTTCATACATCTCTCTATTGTCGCAATGTGATGAATATTTCCTTACGTTGCAATGTGACGTGCATATGTTGATGTCTCAATATGACAAACATTTCCATGTGTCACAAAGTGATGAACATGTCCTCGCCACATTGTTATGAAAATATCATGTCAGCCATAAGGTGAAAAAACAATGTCAAACATAGCCTGTCATCTAGCGATGAAAATAGCCTCCCTCAAGCAATGTTATGAAAATATCTTTTCGTCATAAGGTGAAAAAAAATGTCTTTTCATCATAATGTGATGTGAACATAGCCCCGCTATCACAATAAATGTCTTTATTATAAAACAGAATATGTGATGAACATACAACATTCATGTTCATCACGTATTTACATAACATACCTATATTTATGTGTTCATAACATAACCACTTTTTATTTAAATGTCATGACATGGAAATATGATGAACATATCCCCATCATCGTACTATCCCTATCATCGTCAGTATGTGACAAACATTATCCTATCGCCGCCAATGTTATGAGCATATCCCCATCTTTTAAATGTGATGCAAATATCCACAACCATCATAATGTGACACAAATATCCTTCCCTCCCAATATGATGAACATAACCCTATCATTGCAATGTGTTGTATAACCATATTGTCACAATGTGACAAACTCAGACTTATAAGCTAAACATATGATGTGACTAACATAACCATATTGTCACAATGTGATGAAAATAACTATGGTTGACCTTTATTGATCAAGTTTTTAATCTCTGTTAATTATGGTTGACCATGGTTGAAAATGGTTCAACATGGTTAATATACATATTGTCACGTCGTGATCTAATTAATAAATAATATTGTCACAAAGTATGAACACGAGTACAACAATATTTCCTTTGTAATGTGGCGAAAGCATGTCTTGTCACAAACTTATATTGTCGTAATTTGCGAATATAAATCCATATTGGCTGTCGTGATCTAATATAACTCATCATCACAAATGTGATGAACATAACCATATTGTTACAATGTGACAAACATAACCTTGTTGTCCTAATGTGATGAACACATCCTCTTCATCTGTGAAACAAATTTCCTATCATCATAATGTGACAAACAATGTCTTGTCATTGCATTTTGACGAACATAGCCCGCCAAGCCGAAACAACATGCCATCGCTATGTGATGAATATACAACATTTATTTTCATCACATAACCATTCAACATATTATGAAGATATGATATTTATGTTCATCACATTGCAATATGATGAACATATAATGTTGCATGAGCATTTAATGTGTTGCAATGTGAATAACATATCCTTGTCGTCACAATATCCCCATTGTCGCTAATATGTGACAAACAATATATTGTCATCAACATGTGATGAACATAGCCCCATTATTTGAAATGTGGTGCAAATATCCTTTCATCATATTTTGATGCAAATATCTTGTCATTGCAATCTAATGAACTTATCCCTCCCTTGCAATGTCATGAAAATAACTATATTGTCACAATATGACGAACATAGCCTCATCATCAACATAGTTTCACAGTAAAATGCTACACTCTAATATCAATGTCATTACAATGTGGGACAAACACTTCCAAATTTCACTATCTCAATGTCATTCGTAGTCTTCACACCATGTCATCAGACCAGCCATGGTCATCTATAGATAACAATTGTCAAACATGGTTAACCATTTTCAACCATGGTCAACTACATTCAACCATGGTCATGGTCAACCAAGGTCAACCATAGTGAAGGTCATCCATAGTGAATGTTATCCATAATGAAGGTCTAGAAAAGTTAACCACTAAGAAAGGTTCATGGAATTTGGGAAACCATGGTCATGGTCATCAACCATAATTAACCATGTCAACCATAGAACCTTTCCTTCCCAAAGTCAAAAAAATTTCTACCAAAGTTAACCATGATCATTCCCAAACTATACATGGTAATTGTAAATTAAATGTATTATTTTCATCACATAGTCATTTGACGTACGATGAACATACAAAATTTATATTCATCACATTTCCACTATTTACTTAAATTACCTCTCATTACGTGTTGGAAATATAACTTCGTCCTAATGTCCCTTTCTATCACACAGGACAAACAATATATTGTCACACACATGATGAATATCATTGTCATTGCAATGTGATGTAGATATATTGTCATCATATTGTGATGTAAATATCTTGTCATCACAATCTAATGAACTTAGTCCCTCCCTTGCAATATCACAAAATAACCATATTTTCATGATATATTTAACATAGCATTGTCATCACAATTTCATCAACATAACTTCATTGTCAAGCAATGTTGTGAATATCATGTCATCATAATGACAAATACTTCCAAATTTCACTATCTCAATATCATCTGTAGTCTTGGTCAACTATGGTCATGGCGAGCCATGGTTATCTATGGACATCAGTTGTCAAACATGAGCACCATTGTCAACCATGGTCAACCATGCTTAATCCATGGTCATGGTCAACCAGTCCATAAGGAACATCAACCATAGTGAATGTCTACATAAGTTAACCACGATGAAGATTCTATGGAAGTTAACCATGGACATGGTCAACCATAATTAACCATGTCAACTATAGTGAACCTTTCCTTCCCAAAGTAAAAAAAGTTCTACCAAAGTTAACGATCATGGACCAACTGATAGTCATTCATTATAAATCAATGTATTAGCATGTTAATACCTCTAATAATGTATTATTAATTTTGTATTAATGTATTATTAATTTAGTAATGTATTGACAAGGTGTTACACTTTAATAATGTATTATTAATTCCATTAATGTATTTCATTAATTTATAAATGTATTTATTACAGGTTAATACTTTAATAATGCATTAATAAAATAAAAAAAATAAAAAAAAAAAAAAAAAAAAAAAATAATTTAATATAAATATAAATATTGATATTTTAGTGTATTAATAATAATTTTTTTTTTTTTTTTTTTATTATTTTTTATTAATGTATTGTATTAATTTATTACTACATTATTAATGTACACACTTTAATAACATATTTATAATGTACTGATACTTTTATAATGGATACTATAAAATATTAATGTTCTTTTAATATAAATATAACATATAATATCTTATGTATTATCAATATTAATAACACATTATTAATAATGTATTAAAACATAAAATATTAAATAAAAAAAAAAAAAAAAAAAAAAAAAAAAAAATTAATACATTAATGTATTAATTAATTAATGCATTACATTATTAATGTATTTTTTTTTTTTTTTTTTTTTTTTTTTTTTTTTTTTTTTTTTTTTTTTTTATATTTATTTTATTTGTGTATTAGTACCCCTTTATTAATGCATTAATATTTTAGTAATGTATTTATTAAAACATATTAATTAATTAAATCGACACATTTTAATGGTACTCTTTTAATGTATCAATGTCATTTATAGTCATGACTATAAGAAATCATGATCATGATCAATCTCTACCATTTTCAATAAATGTATTAATATTCTAATCATATATATCATTAATATATATTTACTTTAATAATGTATTTATTTATTAAAATATTATTACTTTAATAATATATTTTACATTTTATTTTAATAATACACTCATATTACTTTAATGTAACGATACTTTAATGTGTTAAGTTGTATTAATTCTTTAATTTATACATTATTGTTATTGTATCAATATTTTAATAATGTATTACTAAATGAATTAAAGTCAATGTATTATTACTTTATTAATGAATCTATATTTTAGAAATTTATTTATTAACGCATGTAATGTATTGATTGATGTATTTGATATATTATTAATGTATTACTTTATTAGTGTATTAATACTTACTAATACATTTTTTTTGTTTGTTAATTTGGTCATAGAATAACATTAACCCGCAGGTTTGAGAAAGGACCGTGGGCATCTAGCTTAATCAAATCACCGAGGATTGCATCCGCTCAGCCACACCAACCCCTTAACATGGTTGGATTTAAAGTGTCCCCAAGGTTTCGAATCGGTAATTAACAAATAAGATAGACATGATTACACATCTCTATTAGATTACTAAATACATTATACAATACATTGGCTCATTGTATAGAGTTTTATTAGATCTAACTTATTCTAATATTAGAAATAGAGGTTGATAAAACATCTCAACCACACACCAACTAGGAGACTTGGTTGGAGAAAATCTTTCTCACAACCAACTATATAACAACCTCCTTGACCTATTCTCTCATGTCATCTAACTATAACTACCTCCTCAACATGTCATTAATCCAATAATACAACAAGTATGAATTACATATTATAACACACCCCCTTAATGAATACTTGTTGATTGAGTCATTTTTTCTTGTGCTTGGTCATAGTGATTTCTAAGTGTTATCTCTGGTCCATTCTTTATTATTGAACTTTAATCCTTCGAACACGCTCACTTGAGCTTGCTTTTACTGTGGGCTTCATCCTTGAACTTTGTTTTTTTCTTCCTCTTGCATCTTGTACCTAGATATAATTATTGATGTCCATATAAAACACAATCCATCTACTGTAATACATGGGTCATGGGTCATCATCCATTGTAATCGCTAGTTCTCTAGGAATTGTTACCACATAGTTCATCACAATGTTAAGCTCTCTCTTAAACATAACTTGGTTCCTCATACTTTGAGACTCACAACTTGGTCTCATACTTTTAGATTCTTCCATCTCACATCCTCACCTTGAATCAAGTCTCTCGCTTATTTGATCTATTATCAAGTTTTAGCTACTTAGGTACACCTCAAGGCACCTGTCACCCCCGTACCTCTCACAGTGGTTAACTCCACAACTTGATACAAAAAACTCTCTGCCTATGAGAGAGTATCACATCCTGTGATCACACGTGCTTCTGCGCTACAACACATATGCCTGTTTATGCCTTACTAATAGGTCTTACAACAAACATGGGGAATTTATCTTGCCTATGGCTAAGCATTACAATTTGGACCACAACCTGGGGTGTCGGTACAACCGATCATGCACCCCCTACTACAATTCAATCAGGTACATAAGATATCAACAATACTCTCACCAATCATATGCCCAATATTACAAGCCCATTACATATGCCCATTTACATCTCACCATCATTCTTGACCAAGACACACAACCACTTCACACAAATTGAATAACTATCATCACACCTTCAAACAATAAATATAAGAAAAACTCAATCTCACTTTTGTGACTTAATTTGGAGGATGTGAGAGTCTGGAGGAATGAGCACGTACAAATCACTTCATTTCACTATAACACCTCCATGTAATGGCGCGAACAACAAAAAACTCCAACAATAACATCCTCTCGCTTTACAACTCGTTTACTTAGCAATTGCAGCTCCTCTCCAAAACTCAAAAAATGAGTCCTTTGCAATATCATGGAGAACTATTTGTCACACACCCTTCAACCTCACCCTCTCCTCGGGCTTCCTCTTCCTTCGTGACTTGTCTGGCACGTCCTCCAAAGGTAGAAAAATTTCATTTACATTATCACCAACAACATTTACTATGATGCAATCCACCTAGTCCATTGGTGACACAATCCACCTAGTCCATTCACCAATCCTTTTGTGGGAAGGACCAATGAGCACAAGGGCATAGTCGATCCCATGACCTCGCTCTACGCTTCCAAAAAGAAGAAAAGGTAGTAATGCATAGCCATGTCGACCTCGTACCACGATTGGCTCTAGTTGCTAAGCCATGGCCATTCTCAAATGTGACCAACATGGCCCACACAATCGTCGGATGTCACTCCTTTGGTGGCTCGACTCTAAATAGAATAGATTGGGTCAAAATCAATCACTCCTTCGGAGAAGGAATCTCTACGCAAACGAGCTATACTAAGTGAACAACTCCAAAGCAGCTAAATCTGTGCCAACACTCCTATAACATTCACTGACAGTAAAGGACAGTGAAACCAATACAACAGGGACAACAAAGGGACAACGAATATATTTGGCAGTGAATACAACACGCATAAAAGAAATTAAAATTCATAGCTCAGTTCATGTCTCTAATTTTCATGCCTCTCAATCGACCAAGCATGCAACAACAACTATCTCAGAGGAAGGTGAGAACGCAACAACAACGAGCTATGTGGCTCCACTTATAGTGACAACAAATTGACCTAAGGATGGATGGTCAGACCTCCACTCATCTTCATCATGGAGATGAGCATCGCCCACCTTCCCAATTTCTCCAACATGACTTCCGTCAGGGAAAACACAAGTATATTTGCAATTCCATTGAGGAAAACGCTAAGATATGAGATTTTTGTTAGCGACAACAGATCCTGGAAGCATCGTAGCAGTCGCAATAGCAATTTCTGAATCAACGCTCTATGAAGCATAAGTTCCATTGGAAAGAATAACAAGTTGCCTCAATGAGACAGTGCTCTCAATTGATCCAGTGATCCAAAGCGCACATGAATAGACACGAGAAGAACGAAGTTGATAGAAAGTATCCAAAATCCTTGCAATTATTGAAACCCTGAGTTTCTTCACGCGTAGGAGGAAATGCGGGCTCCTTAGCTAATCAATTGCAGCTAAACACACACACACACCAATGCAACTCCTCAACAGATGACAAAGATACCAGGGGCTGCGAAATATGCAAGAACAATAACCCCAATATTCTTCACCGTGGTCTCAAGATAAGCTTTCGCGATCTCCTTTATCTTTGTTAAAACCATGGAAGAGATCTCTTTGACTGTGCCAAACTCCATGCAACGAACCTCCACGATGGTCGCGTTACCTCCTCTCACGCAAATCTCGCACGCGTAGGCTCTTAGCTCTTCTCCTTAACGCAACATCGATATCGGCTCCAGGACTTCCATCTTGATCAACTTCTCAACAACAGTCACAACTACCATGATTCCACCATCAACTCCGCAGCCACTGGTGGCTCCTCGGGATTTTCTCGGAATATGGATGGAGTAGCAACCGACTGGGCTCCTCTAGCAATCCAATCTTTTCTTCTGGTGCAAATCTAGAATTATGCACTATTCCAGTCTCCTCTTCGACTCGACTTGGGTTCCTACACCATGCACAAGACTCTTCCAGCAATATTATGGCAGCAAGTCTCCTCTCAGCTTCACTCTACAGTATCCTCGGACATACTCAACTCGGCTTCTTCTTCAGTCACACACAACACAGGATCCACACAGATTTTCTTTCTTCCAGATCTACTTTCTTTAGATTGTCCCTCAATCTCGGTCATCACAGACTGCTAGCAACACCTCCTCATTCCTTCATTCACGGGCTAATGATGACATGTTGCAACCAAGAACAAATACAATATATCAACTCTAATGTATACCTATGCTAATCTTACCAATTTACAAAAGACTCTCACATATTCCTAGGCACTCCTGTGAGGGATTAAGCCCAACCAAGCTCTGATACCAAATGAACAAATGAGATAGACATGATTACATATCTCTATTAGATTACTGAATCCATTATACAATACATTGTTTCATTATATAGAGCTTTATCAGATCTAACTTATTCTAATAATAGCAATAGAAGTTGAGCAAATATCTCAACCACACACCAAACTAGGAGACTTGGTTGGAGAGAATCTTTCTCACAACCAACTATCTAACAACCTCCTTGACTTATTCTCTCAGGTCATTTAACTATAACTACCTCCTCAACAGGTTATTAACCCAATAATACAACAAGTGTGAATTACATATTCTAACACCGATGACTTTAACAACAACATAGAGTGACTTAACAACACACTCTGTCACCAAGTATCCTATAGCTTGGGGACTTACTTTAACAATATATTAATCAATAATGTATTAATGTATAAATTAATTAATACATTACATTTTAATGTATCAATAATGTTACATTACATTATTATTATATACTTTAATGTACTATTACTTTATTAAAAGTATTAATGTATTAATACTTTAGCAATGTATTAATGCATAAATTTATTAATACATTACATTATTAATGCATCAATAATGTCACATCACATTATTAATATATACTTTAATGTATTACTACTTTATGAATGTATTAATAGTTTAATATGTTACATTATCCATTAATACTTTAATTTATACATTAAAGTAATGTAATAATGTATTAGTATATACATCAAGGTTAAAGTATTACTATTTTTTTAATGTATTATTTTATTAGTATACTAATACTTTAGTAATGTATTAATTTATTAGTGTATTAATATTTTAGAAATTTATTAATTAATAATATATAAATTTATTAATTAATTAAAATATCGCATTAATAGAATATATTAATTTATATACATTAATATAATATTAATGTAATAATTAATTAATACATTAGTTATGTATTAATATATTAATGACACTCGTGAGCATATATAGAACACTTTTATAAAGTGGTTGAAGTGGTTGTTGCTAGTAACTAATAAAATCAATTCATATGAATAATACAATGAAATTGCAACTAGTAAAATTAGTCAATATGAATAATATAATGAAATAACATACTAGAAATGAA
>SNQJ01S0098080.1:0-31221 GCA_010110895.2 Picea sitchensis | reverse complement strand
ATACGATCTTATTCTTATTCAAGTATGTTAGCATTCTGTTGATTTATGACATGTAAATTCAAAATAAGGCATATTGATAACAGGTTGACTGATCATGGGTTGGGTTTGGACATTCTTTCGAGGGTGGGAAAGACTAATAAACACAGTAGGGTAGGTGGCTACAAGCTACCAAATATAGTATGGAGATACTCGTAAGGTGATGTATCTAAGGCTGCTTGAACATATGTTGTCTTCAAGAGATTTAAAAATAATATAAACATCGAAGTAAAATTTTGGTCATGGGTGGCCAGCCCTGTGACCAAGCCGTGGGCACGCCCACGGCTTGGCCACAGGGCTGGTCACCCGCGGCCCCCTCACAGTCCAACAATAAAACTTTGGCCACAGGGCTGGCCACCCACGGCCCCCTTAGAGTACAACAATACAAATAATTACATTTAAACCATTTAAAACTTATTACTTATTATATTACTGATTATAATTACATTTAAAAATTATTATTGATTACATTTAAAACTAATTACATTTAAAACTAATTACATTTAAAACTAATTACATTTGAAACTTACCTATTGTTTGGCGTGTCCGTGCTCGCAAACACAACGACGAACCCTGCGCTCATGACATCCCGGCAACCAAAGATGTGCTACCTCCTCACAGACGAGCTCACGACCTCATGACCTCTGCTCCCAATAAACGACACCAAATTTTGTGAAATGTTTCAAATTCGTTGTGTGGTTAATATATAAACAATCTTTCGGCCGAAAGATTGTTCGACTGAACAACTTTTCGGCCGAACAATCTTTCAGCCAAAAAATAGTTTGGCCGAACAATCTTTCGACCGAAAAAGAATTGTCAGAAAGAAAATATCCGATCGACTAAATTTGTGCACGCAAATCGAGGGGGCGTTTATTGCACCGTTTGATTTGACGTTTATTTTTTTGGCCGAAAAAAAGTTTTTCCGAATTTTGGTGACCTGATTGTCACGAAAGTGTAACCCACCTTCGTGATATCACCCTATAGTTTCTATAATTTGGAGGAAATTGTTAAAATCGTTTCATATCATAACTCATTGGCATAGTTGGATGCCAGACTCGGGGGAAAAAATCTATATTGGTCAAGACTTTATCCTGGGATTGCATGACAAGTATATTTTGTCTCAGGAGCTTCGAGATCATCTTAGCAGAAAGGATATCAAATTTCTTGCTAACGCAAAAAGTCCTCTGGATTTAAGGGATAGTGTTGATTATTGGAGAGGTAGTAATACTTTGGGACTTCGTGGTATCCTTGTAGAGGAATGGGATAGCTTTACAAAGAGACTTTCATCTTCTGGAGTTACCCTTGGTGATATAGAGGACACAATTATGTGGACGAGAGGAGATGCTTTAGGCAACACGACTGTAAAAAAAAATTATTTGGCTCTTGTTTCTACCAAAAGTTATCAACAGGAAGCAAAGTGGAAACAAAAATTATGGAAGTGGAATACCCAATTAAAAATAAAACTTTTTACTTGGTTGACCATCTCCATGAAGATTTTAACTTGGGAAGGGATATAGAAAAGAGGATGGGAAGGGCCTGACTGGTGTGTTTTTTGCAAAAGAAACTCTGAAAATATAGAACACATGTTCATTAAATGTAGCTTCACAAGACAAGTCTGGGCATGGCTAAAACATCTATTGAACATGAAAAGTGATTGGAAAGGATAAGATACTGTAGATTGTTACTATCATTGGTTAAATGACAAATCAATTCCTTCTGAACTAGCGGCCATTACTTGTTGGGGGTTGTGGCTTGAAATAAATAATTATGTTTTTGAAAACAAGTCTCCTTCAATCCACTCTATTTTATTCAAGATTCTAGATCTTTACACACCATGTAAAACTCTCTTTACTAAATCATTCACAAAGAAATGTTTTATTCATTATGAGGAGGGATCAACCATAGCTTTCTTTGATGGGGCAACAAGAAGTGACCGATTATCATGTGGAGCGGGAGGAGTCATTAAAACAAGTGATAATCCGGTTTATATATGGTATCTAAATGTTGGTGAAGGTTCAAATACAAAGGCAAAATTAATGGGTATATGGGCTACCCTTACTATAGCCAACCATCTAGCTATTCAAAGGCTTCAAGCCTTAGGAGATTCAAGAGTAATTATAGAATGGCTTAATGACAAAGCTAATTTGGATGTCTGCTACATTGGGGGATGGAAGAAGTGCACAAAAGATCTATGTAAAAAATTCCAGAGCCTTAGCTTCCATCATATCTACAGGGAGTTTAATAAAGAGGCCGACAAGCTCTCTGAGCTCCTGAAGGGAGGATTTCATTCTACCAGTGGGAACCGAGTGGAGTACAGTAGTCAACGCATCTGATTATATATTGATTACCTAGCCAAGATATCTCTTAATTTTTGGCTTATTTTAGTATGTTTGAGACTCTTCTGATAACTTTCAGTTAATATTTTTGATAGTAACTTTGGTAGATTATAGTATGTCCTGACTTTTGATGCTCTTTCAGTGAAGTCTTTTGTTATGTATTCCCTTTTTTTTCCCTGGACATCCACATGTCTTAGGATGAAGAAAGTAACTCTTGGATGATTATATGTAAAGAAAATTATATCTCTAATATAATTTTCAGCAAATTTTCACTTGTAAAAAGGTATTAATTGAATGTCATATTAATAATATAATATATTAATTAATTAATTATTTCATATAATTTAATTAATTAATTAATTAATGTAATATAATATATAATCTAACATATCAATTAATTACTTAATACATTAATAATGTAATATATTAATTAATTAATTAATACATGAAAATAGATTATTATTATTATTATGTAAAAAGTATATTAATTAATTTTTACATTAATACCTTAATTAATTCATATATTAAATACATTATTAAAATATTAATACCTTAATCAATAGATTATTAAAGTATTAATATATTAATAATGTATATGTTATATTATAATATATGTTAGATTATAACATATGTTATAATATAATGTAAAGTATTAATTTATTTATACATTAATAAATTGATTAATTTATGCATTAAATACATTATTAATAATGTATTTATTATTATTATTTTTTGTAAGTAAGAAGTATATATTATATTTAGTGCCTGCTAGAGATGAAAAGAGTTGCCAAAATACAGTAATAAACTGGCTGAAATTGCTGGATTGCCCCAACAGAGGGGAAACCAGTCCAGCCAGCCCCCAATTCACAAGTTTGAGAAATTTGCAGGTTCAGAAAACACACAAAGACCCTACTATCTACTTCTAGACTAGAAACCTAAAGGGACTAGATGTTCAGCAAAAAGAAATCTCAACACCTGTCTAATATCCAATCCACGTGGCTCGAAGGTCCTCTATCCACGGTTCCGTCTCAAGGTTGGTCGGCTGGTCATCCCTGCGTTGTTCATTTCGCTCCACATGCTCCTCGTCCTCCACTGGGCCGCTACGTTCCGGTTCCTTCTACCTGTCCGCTGCTATTCGCCAAATGCTATCCGTCGCAATGTCAGGGGCCTCCCCCGGAGAAGAGCTAGCTAGGTCCAGGGAGAGCTCCGACTGCATAGTTGATAGGATATGAAGAAATATGGCGACATTGTCTTCTGTGGCCTGCAGTCGAAACTTGAGGTCCGCCATCTCCCTTCTGAGCTCAAAGACCAAATCATACAGAATTCCCAATCGCTCTTTGAAATTCTCACTGTCGAGGTGGCTCGCAAGGTGGAGACACGCTCGCTTGGACTCTCCAAAAGCCGTTGGTGCACTCCTCCAGGTGCTCGAGGATCTGGGGAAGGACATTGTCGCCATGAAATGCATCCAAGGGTCCTTAGGGGAGCGAGGAGTCGGGGTCGACCCTCGCGGGATGGTATCCATGGAATGTAAAAGCACATACTGCGAAGGTGGCGGGGTTATCGTGGAGCGAAAGTGCAAGGATTGCAAAGGTGGCGGGGTGGCAGTTGGGGACAAGCTTTGAGGGAGGGAGGAAGAACCAGTCACCGGGGAGGCCGAAGGTGAGACCGGGGGTCTGCGGGGCTTCCAGGGTGAGCCCCTCTTCGGCTTCCCTCTTAGTCTTTCTCTCATGTGTGCAGGTGAGCAGGGCGGGACAGGGTTGGACCAGTGTAGCAGATAGACGAAGAAGAAAACCTCTGTGCAAGCCGGGTGATGTTTGCGTCGTGAAGGGGGGAGCCCTTCCGAACGCTTACAAGGTGAAATGCCAAAACTAACAAGCCGAGCCATAAAACAAGCTGCGTGGGAGCTGAGGGTGGCGTAAATGCCCCTTGCTTCGTCCATTAAGCGGCATATAAATGCCATTACTCTTTCGGTAGGGCATGGTACTGCAGCACGGGCCCATCACGTGGCTCCGTGCTGCAGCGTGTTGTGTCCGTTTCCATCATCCGCCATGGGGAATCCACTAACACCCCATCCGGGGAAGCATCTACTGATCCATATTTTCGTATGCACTGCTGGAGTATAGGATGCTCAGGGTTCTGGGCAGAGTAGCAGCGGAGGTCTGGTTCTCTCCACACAATGCCCACATTAGCCAATTCATCCGTGATCTGGTTCGCTTTCCTTTTGACGTGTGTGGGGATGATCACCTGGTGGGAGTGAAACAGTCCAACAATGATCTGCAGACCATGAGTGAGTCTCCATCTTGGTGAGATGTTGTCCGGGTTGACCCCATGTAGGATTCTTCGCAGCAGGCCAATGATTACCTGAGAATCCCCCTCGACGATGAGCTTTGTATAATTGTTTTGTGAGGCCATTTGAAAACCTTTAATGAGTCCCCAGAGTTCTACTGCATTATTTGTGGAATGCCCGAGGGGTCCTGCACCTATGGCTAAAATATGTCCAAGATGATTTCGAAAGACGACTCCATAACCTGCATCCCCCGGATTGCCTTTAGAGGCTCCGTCAAAATTGAGTTTGAGAAAATCTTTTGGGGGAGGAGACCAATGGGAAGGGCTAATCNTTTGTCTGAGAGGGGGGAAGAGGAGTCCAATGCCGAAGGATAGGGAGCTCAGCAGGTGGGCAAGAAAAGTCTGCATCCGTCCAAGGTCTAAGGCGGAGGGTTTCCAGAAGATTGCGTTGGCAGAGAGCCCAACAAAGATTCCAGGGATGAGCCTTGTCTCTGAAGATTCTATTGTTTCTTTCTTTCCATATGTGCCAGAGGAATATGCCAGGTAAGAGCTGCCAAACCCTGTTGAGATAGGGAGAGCAAAAAGCCTGATCCCTCCAGTTGAGGAGGGTCTCTATGACACTGTCTCTAAGATGGTCCGAGGTGTGCATGCTTATCGCTACTTGGTCCCAAACTTGCGCTGTGTAGGGGCAAGTGTTGAGGAGGTGATTCAAATTTTCTTCTGCCTTTCCACAAAGAGTGCAAATAGAAGGTCCAGTAAATCCCCGCTTCAGGAGATTATCCCAGGTGAGAATGCTTGAGTGTGAGACTAGCCAGAGAAAAAGGGTGATTTTCGGCCAGTGCTTCAAATTCCAAATCTTCTCCCAAATCTTCATATCTAGGGTGTGGTCTACCTTGGTTGTGAGTTGATAGGCTTCCTGGGTGCTGTAGGAGCCCTGTGGCCTGTATCCCCATCTAAGAATGTCTTCACCATTTCGTATGGGAATTTCCCTCTTGTTCAGAGCTTCATGAAGAGGCATCAGGTCTATCTGTGGAGCCAAGTTGATTCGCCCCCGATCCAGATGCCAATAGCGCCAAGTTTCCTCTGTGTGGTCATTCAGCCAATAATCCACTACCTTTGTTAGGCCCATACCGGTAGCCTGGGCGCACATGTCGCGGGACCACTCCTCGGTGTGTAAAGCGGGCCATTGTTGCCAGGAATCTTGCCAGAACAGAGTCGTTTCTCCATTACCTATCTCCCAGAAATCATGTTGCGTTATTATCTGCCTATTCTGCTTGGCCACTGTCCATATCAAGGAGCCCGTGTTATCCCCATCCCAGTGAATCAGGTTATTCTCTGCCGTATTAGGGGCATATTTCTTCCTCCACAACTTGGCCCAAAGGTCTGTGGTATTTTTGAGCCAACGCCACCATATTTTTGCACTGAGAACTCTGTTCATTGTGGACGGATCTCTTATTCCCAGGCCTCCCTGATCCTTAGGCTTGCAGATTTTATTCCAGCTAACTAAAGCGAGCTTTTTGTCTTTGTTGTGGCCATGCCAGAGGAAATTTCTTTGCAGACTTTTGATGGTGTTGAGGACAGATCTGGGGGCAGCTAACACGGAGAAATCATAAATCGGGAGGGCTTGAAGGACATCTTTGAGTAGAATGAGGCGGCTTGGCATATTTAGAGCTCTAAAGGTCCAGGAAGAAAGCCTCTTGGAGAAGGAAGAAAGGAGGTTCTCCCAGGAGGAGTTTTTGTGAGCATTGTCAATTAAGGGTAAGCCTAAATATTTGGACGGAAGGGAGCTTCTGTTGAAACCCAGGATCTTTGAGATGTGACGCTGGATCGGGGAGGGGTGTATTGAAAAAGAAAATTTGTGACTTGTCCTTGTTGCATTCCAGTCTTGAGGCAGCAGAGAAGATTTGAAGAATCTCCTTGAGAGAGTTGGATTCCCTAGCAGTCGGGCTTCCCATTAGGAGGGTGTCATCTACGAACTGACTGTGAGAGATGGGTGGGGATAAGCCATGCAGGGGTAGACCGGTTAACAGATTATTTTCCAGAGCCGCGTGAATATATCTGCTCATTCCTTCCGCCATGATGATGAAAAGGAAAGGGGACAGGGGGTCTCCTTGTCTAATACCTCTTATGGGGGAGAAGGGCTTCGAGGGAACCCCATTGATGAGTAGTAAAAAGAAGGCTGAGGAGGTGAGATTTAATATCCAAGTAACCCAGTTTTGATCGAAGCCAAACGTTACTAGCATTGCTTTCATATATTCGCAGTTGAGTTTGTCAAAGGCTTTTGAAATGTCCAACTTTAATAGCATCCCTGGGGTTTTTGTTTTTTGCAGGGAGCGAATTACCTCATGTGCCAAGATAATGCTGTCCAAGATTTGCCTGCCTTCAACATATCCCGACTGCTCTAGGGATATGATTGTTGGTAGGATCGGCTTGAGTCTGCGAGCGATGACTTTTGTGAGGAGTTTGTAAATAACGTTGCAGAGGGCTATGGGCCTGTATTTCTTTGATCTGTTCGCTTTCCCTTCTTTGGGAATAAGGGAAAGGAAGGTTGCATTAAAAGCCCGTAGGAATTCTCCTGTAATCCTTGAGTCTTCCAGGATTTCCCAAACCTCTGTTCTAATCATCGGCCAGCAATAGTGGAAGAAGTCGCTTGTGAAGCCATCTGGGCCCGGAGCCTTGCATTTGGGGGTATCTTGTAGCGCCTAGTCTACTTCTTCGATGGTAAAGGGCCTGAGGAGAGCTTCATTTTGTCCCTGAGTCACAAGGGTGGGTACGTGTCTAGTGATCTAGTTGATGGCTTCACTGCGGTCTAGAATAGGTTCCATGAGAAGGTCTTGGAAGTAGTCCACTAGATGGTTTTCGAGGTCAGCGTGGGAGTGAAGAGTATCCCCCTCCTCCGTAATAAGATGCGTTATCTTATTGGATTGTCTTCTCTGGATAGTAGCTCTGTGGAAGAATTTGGTATTGTGTTCCCCCTCCTTGATCCATTGGATTCGTGACTTCTATTTCCACAGTATCTCCTCGTACTTTTTCCTTTCTGCTAGCTGTTGGTTCACTTTGATTTCCAGATCTCTGAGCTCCTCCGTGTACCCTTGCTCTCTTATTCTACATTGTAGTTCGTCCATTTGCTCCATGAGCTGTTTTTTTTATTCAAAGATACTGCTGAAAGTGAATCTGTTCCAGAATTTCAGCTTTTGCTTGAGATTTTTCAACTTCTATTGGAACCTATACATCTTAGATCCGTGGGGAATTTCCGCCTCCTTCCACCAGCCTTGAATATTTGCTTGGAAGTCTGGATGGTCTAACCAAAATTGTTTGAATCAGAAAGGTTTTTTTCCCGGAGTGGCTGGGACATCCAACCATAATTGAATGGGCCAGTGATCCGATCTCGTGCGATTGAGGACATTGGATTCTATAGCCATGCCGTCCATCATGAGTGGCTCCGATACCAGGAAGCGGTCGAGTTTGCATGCGATCTGGTGCAGACCCATTCTTCGATTGGACCAGGTATGAATGCCATTTATGGTCTCTAAATCAATTAGCCTGAGGTCATCTATTAAACTGTTGAATTCGCCTGAGTCTCGATCCAGTCGACGTGAGCCTCCCTTTTTTTCCTCCAGGCTGCGTATTATATTAAAGTCGCCCCCCACTATCCATCTGTGGTTTTGTGTGAGGCTGGATAGGTAGTGTAGGCTTCTAAGGAAGGCATGTTTGTCTCTGGGAGTGGCCGGTCCATAGACAGTTGTTAGATGCCCTGGCTTGTCAGATCCTATGAGTCTGTAATCGGCTGTAATGGCCCATATGGTGGTGCAAAAGTTATCCAATAGGACAGTATTGGTATTCCAAAGGAGAGCCAATCCTCCAGCTGTTCCTACAATATCAATTGAGACCACTCCTCCCTGCTTCCAATAATAGGGGAGTAGTCGATTTATTTCCTCTGAGGTACATTTTGTTTCCTGCAACATTACAACATTTGGTGCTTCTTCTATAATCAGCTCTCATAGCAGTTTCTGTTTGCTACAACCGTTGAGGCCTCTAATGTTCCAAGAGATGACTTTCATGATGATTGAGAGGGGGGGGGGAGAGGTGGGAAGCTATCTGAGATCAGGTGGATCTGCCCTGAGTTTACCATAAAGCTTCCAATTTCCTGTATGAGCTTATTAGTTGATTTCCTTCCTCGTTTTTTCTCATCTTTTTGTGCCTTGTTTGGGGTTTTTGTCTGACTTCTTTGGATGCCCAGTGCTTTTTTGGCTCAGGTAGAGGAGCCCGATGAGGATTTGAGGAACACTTTATGCACCTTCCTGAGTTGATCCCTTGGTATGGTATAGAGTTTTTGGTGTCGATAGGCATGCTCAAGATGTTCCAAATCCACTCCCTCTAGATCTTGTTCTTCCACCTCCATTTCCTCATCTCCGTCTTCTATCTCCAACTGCTCAGGCTGGTCCCTCGGTGGCCTCGTTGAGGGTAGCTCCGTCTCCTTATTCTTTTTTGGTTGTTCAACCTCGAGACCCTTTGTTTGAAAGGCTGTGTGCTGGGGTGAAGGGTTAATGTGGGTTGTGTTTGGAGATTCCTCTGGATTATCTTGTAAAATTGCATATTTATTGCTGGTGGAAGGGTCTTTACTTACCTGGGCTGGTTGCTTTCTGCTGCCCTGTCGTCTGCGCCCTGCCTGTTGCCTGAATCCCTCCTTGTCTTGGCCATTTTCTGGTTTCTCCTCCTTGGGCGTGTTGTTGAGAGGGCATTCCTTGAAGAGATGTCCATGCTCATGGCACTTCTTGCAGCGGAAGGGTATATGTTCATAATCAATGGTTTGAGCCCAGTCCTCATCATAATATTCCAGCATAATAGAGCCCGGGAGCGGCTTGGCTATATTCAGATACACACAGATTCTTGCATAAGATGTGTATCGTCTCTGCTTAGTTGCTTCAGAGGACTTAACATAAATTCTGATGGTGTTGCCTATGCCAGCGAGAACTTCCTCCAGCCAAAATTCCTGGGGAAGAGAGTACAGCCTGATCCAGACCGGTGCATGGGTGAAATCTTCCTTTTCAGGACTAAACATCTCTGTCCAGAATCTCAAGAAGAGTCATGCTGAGTTAAAAAAATAGGGCCCTCCATCAAAGATACGGTTCCTGTCTTCGAGATTGTGGAAGATGATCATGAAGAAACCCTTCGATCCTAGTTGGATATCATAATGACCTTTTGGTCTCCACCAGTACTGTATCCATTTGATTAGTTCTCTTTCCGAGGGCCATAACCCTAGGAACTTCCCTATCAGGGAATTATCTTGCATATATTGTTTCTGCTCCTCTATACGGGGCGAGTTAATGACATATTTTGGGGCGATTGGATCTTGTGGAATGCACTTACCGGGGATCCAAGGAGCCGAGGCTTGTGCAGAGTTGTCTTCCTTGGCTGGATCCATATTCGTGTCCCGATCTTTGAATGTTCCTTCGACTATCAACTGCGCGCGCATCTCCGGAGGCGTTTCGAAGGTCGGCCTCTTCACTCGGGTTGTCAGATCTTCATTGGCTGTTACTTGGCTATAAGTGACGCCCTTCGGCGCCTCCCCTGGCCTTGCGGGAGCCCCTGCGGGGCCATTATTTTGTGGCCGCAGTTCTCTGCGGCTGTCAGTGTGTAAACCCTAGCTTCAGAACCAGAGCAAGCACTTCCAACACTATGTAACTGAACAATAATGTATTTATTATTAATAATAATACAAAGAATTAATTAATTTATACATTAATTAATTATTTAATTTATTTTTTTCCAAAAAAAATGTGTAATTTTCATTCCTTGTGAAGGACAAAATTACATTTTGTAGGCACTTCTAGAGCACTACACACTATGAAAATGTGTGCTATAGCTGAAGATAAGTAGGCATTTGAGTTCTTTTCTTCATGTCTATTTCCAGGAGAAAATAAACAAAAAACTCATCCATAGTTGGATGTACTATTTTCTGATCATAAGTGTCTTTTATATACAAGAGAAAATCACCACTATTGTGGTTTTTGTCTATCTTTTTATCATAAATAAGAGCAGCTTTGAAGCCTTCAATAGTGTCGTTATCTGATGTTGGCTAAAAACCTGAGAAATTTTTATTTGTGCATGTCACATGTATGAGTGACCAATTGTTTCTTTATTTTGTGAGTTCAAAAAAGTGAAAGTTCATGTTCATCTGTAAATGGCCTATGGTAGAAGGCATTTGTGGCTTCCCCTTTCTTTTTCGTAATGTGCCAATTTCCTTGTAAGAGTTGAAGGCCTTCCGTTGACAGTGTCTCTGTTATCATGTTTATGTCCTTGTAAACATGTGAGATGGCCACACTGTCAAAAGTGTCCAAAAGTGTGTGAATTTCCTCCAGAATAGGAAATAGAAAAATATTATGGAAAATTTGTTTCTTATTTGTCCAATTTATTACATTCATGAAGTCTCCAAAAATTCGTAAATGATGTAGATCCTTTTCTTTTGCAAATATAAGTAGAATCATTAAGGACAATAATTCTGCAAAGTTGTTGGCTCCCCTCCCCAGACCCATTTTTAAGTGGAAAAAATAGTTTTTTGAGAGGTGTAGGCTAGATCCTCCTCCACGGACAAAGTTTTGTGCAGCACCATCGAAATAAGCCCAAGGTTTTTTGGTGTCTATGCACTCTTAATGTCTTGTCCTTAAGCTTTTTGTAGGAGTAATCTGTGGAAAATGGGAAATTATTGCTAGACTTTGTGCTACTAAAGTTTTTGGTAGAGTGGCTTTTTCCTTGAAAATTTTTGAGTTTCTTGCTAGCCAAATTCCCCAGCTTATCAGAAGGGGGAGTGATTTGAAGGATTTGTTTCTTGGGGTATCTATCCATGTTTTCCAAGCGGATTCCATGGAATATCCAACCCATGAAAAATTATATTTTAGACATTTTGAAGTTTCAGTCCAAACTTTTACTATGAAGGGACAGGTGAGAAGTAAATGTGGAGTGGTTTCATTTGCATTTTTTCAAAGTGTGCATCTTCCAAGGCCTTCTATTTTTCACTTGTTCAAGTTCTCCCAGGTTGGGATTCGATTGTTTAAAGCTGCCCACATGAATATTTTTTCTTTTTGTGGGCACTTTTGCTTCCAAAGGTTTTTCCACCACCATTTGGGAAGTTGTTGTAATGGGAGGTTTAAAGTTATATGCCCTAATTTTGGGGTGTAAAGACCAGTTGGATTTTTTTTTCCAAAATAGTTTGCCTCTCTATTGGTTAACATGATCTGTCTTATTTTGAGTACATCTATATAGTTTTTCAAATATTCTTCTTGAGGCCCATCGAATCCGAGGAGATTTTCATTTTTCCAACCTTGATTCCAATAAGTTGTAGTTGGGGGGTTGGCTAAATGAGAGAGAAAGTATATACCTTGTTTGTGGAGTTGTTCAGTAAGGTCTTCCGACAGGATGTGGGAGGTATTGCTTCCTGTCCAAGGGTCAGTCCCTATTCATAAATGATTTCGTTTACCCACCTTCCAGCAAGGCTATCCCCAACCACTGTAAATGAAAAGATCATTGCTTTCCAGATGATCGCGACAGTTGTTGAAGCTTTGTGAGGTCTTCTAATCCAATCTTAAATTGTATCTGGGGAGATATATTTTTGAGCTATTACAAGCGTCCACATGTTGGTGTCTGAGATGAGTCTCCACCAGGCTTTTGCTACAAGGGCCTTTGAGAAGAGAAAAATATTTTTGAGCCCCATACTCCTAAATATTTTGGAAAGGCTATGTTGTCCCATTTTGACCAGGGTTGTGTGTGCTTTTCTCCAGACCCTAACCAGATGAAACGTGCACAAATCTTTCTGATTTTTTCTAGGATTCATTTTGGGATCCAAGCCAACGACATGGCTTCTAATACTGATTTTGTTAGAGTGAGTCTGCCTGATCTTGATAACCATCTGAAGCTCCAGTTGTTTAGTCTTTTTTCTATTTTTTCTATCAACCATTTCCAATCTTCTTTTTTGTAGCTATTTGGTTTTAGCTAAAAGCCCATGTATTTTATTCCTTGTGACATGTATTGCATGGTGAAAGGGAAGAATCTTTAAGATAAACTTACTTTTCTTCTTCTTCTAATTCAGATGTGGATGTTGTAGATTTTTTCTCATTTATTATCATACATGTAGCTTATTGAAAAGTAACGAGAATGTCTACCAACGTTTCAGCATCTCCAACTTTCCCATTGCAGAAGATGAGAATGTCATCCATGAATAATAGATGGGTGATTTTCATTCCCGATGATACTGGAATTCCTTGAAAATTCCCTGCTCTGGCTACTACATCTAGAGATTTACTTAGACCTTCTGCCATAAGAAGGAAGAGGAGAGGTGACAAAGGACATCCTTGTCTCAGTCCTCTTTCTGACTTGAAGAAAGGGGAGGCTACCCCATTGATGCATACTACGAAGGAAACTGAGGTAATGCAGGCCATTATCCATTTTATAAAGGGGACTTGAAAGCATAAGTGGGTGAGTAGAAGACGAATGTAAGTCCAATTTACACTGTCAAAAGCCTTTGAAAGGTCAATCTTTAGTATTTCTACTTTTGACCTTGTGGTATTTAGGTTGTCGAGGCCTTCTTGAGAAACCCCTACTGCCTCATGAATTTGTCTTCCTTCGAGGAATATTAACTGTTCCATTGAGATGGCTTTTGAAAGTAGGGGTTTTAGCATGCGAGCTATGATTTTGGTGATAATCTTGTAAATACAATTACAAAGATAAAGTGGCCTATAGTCATCAAAGGTATGAGGATCATTTGCCTTTGGTATGAGGGATATAAAAGTGGAGTTAAAAGGTCCATGGGTTCATCCATTTGTTCTTGATTCTTCAATTACCTTTAGTAGATATTTGTTGAGAAGATCATAGAATCCCCTGAAAAATTCAATTGTCCACCTGTCAGGGCTTGGACTTTTATCCCTCTCAAAGCTTTGTAGGGTTTCATTTAACTCTTTTTTTGTGACTTCAACGAACAGGTCTTGGTTTCCTTGGTCGGTTACAAAACTTGGGAGCTATAAGGCCACCTTTATGATTTCTGCAATATTGGTGCTCCTATCAGCTTTAAAGAGGGACTGAAAATGGTTTTTTCCTAGGTTTGCAATTTCATCAAAAGTTGTGCAAGGTATTCCTTCCTAGTCCTTTAGACTCCAGATTGTGTTTCCATCTTTCCTTCCTTTTGCATATAATTGGAATAATTTTTTGTTTTCATCCCCTTTTTCCAACTAAATAGCTCTACTTTTCAGTCTCCAAGTATTCTCTTATTCCGCGAGCAAGGTTCTTCTTCTTGCTTCTAGATTTTTTAGAGTTTCCTGAGCTTCATCTGAGAGAAATATTTTCTCAGGGTACTCTTGAAAAAGTTTGAGGTTTTCCTCTCATTTTTGTAATTCCTGATCTTCTGAGGTATGTTTTTCTTTTGCTCGGGGGATGACCAATTTCTTATGGAGGTCCAGTTTGTCTTGATTAGTTGTTGGAAACTTTCATCTTTTAGCCAAGAGGGGTTGAATTTGAAAGGGGCTGTCGGATTTTTGGGGTTTCCCTCGAGATTGAGCCAAACAAGTGAGTGATGTGATTCCCCTCATCTTCCAATTCATTGACGAATTTGAAAAGGGAGTGATGCAATGGATTCAAAGATCAAAAAATGATCTAATATTTTTTCTACTTCGACTTCTCCTGTCCTCATATTTCTCCAGGTGGATAACACTTTTTGTGGAGCCACATCAATTAGAACTTTTGAGTCCATCATATGTCTAAATATACACATCTTGATTGTTTGGGTGGGTTGTAGGTCCCCAACTTTCTACTTATCTCAAAGAGAAATGTAGATCACCTCCCAAGATTAGTAGTTCAGGATTCAAAAGTTCTTTTGTGAACAAGTTATCCCAGAAAGTGTTTCGATCTGAATGTGGCCTATAGACGTGTATTAATATGAAACCCTTTTCAAAAGTAGAATACTTCAAAACCTTCCAAATGGAAGTCTCCTCCTAAAACATAATCCATTGCCCAATAATTTAGGAGTTTTATTTTTCGAGTTCTCCATCCAAGAATTAGGCCCCCCGACTTGCCTTTGGGGCTCTGACCCAAGAAGGCCCAGCCTGTGAGTAGGGTGGTGAGCGTTTTTCTCATGGCTTCTTCGTCTTAGAGAGTTTCTTGTAGGAATATGAAGTTTGGTTGGTTTGTGGAATGAACTTAGCACGAATGAGGTTTTGCGGGGAACTTGCCAAACCCCACTGCAATTGTGGGTGAGGGAGTTTCATAGGGAAACCATGTCAAAGTTTTCTTTTCTCTAAAGTGCTAATAATTGATTTTTTTTTTGGTGAGGAACTAGTATCAACCAAAGCTGCAGTTGGTACTTATGCAGATTAGAGATTTCTTCGCCTTTTGTTTTATGGATCTCAGGGTTTGTTCCCAACCCCTTGCATTTTGAAGTTGGTATGGAAACAATCTTGTTACAGAGTTGGTATCTGATGATAGAGTCTTATGATTCTTTGGAGGAGGAGTCTTCTGGTGAAGGGTGGGGGAGAATTCATTATTTAATTTATATGTTAAATACATTACTAATAATACATTATCAATACTTTAGTAATACATTATTAAGTATTGATACATTAATACATCTGATAATTTACAATGACCATGCTTATGACTATGGTTGTATGATCATGGTTAACTTTGGTAGAACTTTGTTGACTTTGGGAAGGAAGGGTTCACTATAGTTGACATGGTTAATTATGGTTGACCATGACCATGGTTGACTTCCATGGACCTTCACCATAGTTAACTTTTGTAGACCTTCACTATAGTTGGCATTCACTATGGATGACCTTCACTATGGTTGAACATGGTTGAATGTAGTTGACCATGACCATAGTTGAATGTGGTTGACAATGGTTAACCATGTTTGATGGTTTTTTTCCATAGATGATCAGAGATGACCGACCATGGTTGAACAAGACTATGGATGACATTGAGATAATTAAGGAATTTGGAAGTGTTTGTCACATTATGATGACATGATATCCGTGTAACATTGCGACAATGATATGATGACATGATATCCGTGTAACATTGCGACAATGAAGTTATGTTGATGACATTGTGATGAGGAGGCTATGTTTTTCATATTGTGACAATATGGTTATTTTCGTGACATTGCAAGGGAGGGACTAAGTTCGTCAGATTGTGACGACAAGATATTTGCATCACAATATGATGACAAGATATTTTCATCACATTGCAATAACGGGGCTATGTTCATCACATTGAGACGACAGTATATTGTTTTTCACATATTGAGGATGACGAGGATATTGGGACGAGGCATTTATGTTCAACACATTGTAATGACAGGTCATTTAAGTAAAAAGTGGCAATGTGATGAACATAAATGTCATATGTTCATCGTATGTTGAATGAATATGTGATGAAAATAATACATTAATTTACAATGACCATGCTTGACTATGGTTGGCCATGATCATGGTTTACTTTGGTAGAAATTTGTTGACTTTGGGAAGGAAAGGCTCACTATTGTTGACATGGTTAATTATGGTTGACCATGACCATGGTTAACTTCCATAGACCTTCTCTGTGCTTAAATTTTGTAGACCTTCAATATGGTTGACATTCACTATGGATGACGTTCACTATGGTTGACCTTGGTTGACCATGACCATGGTTGACTGCAGTTGACCATGGTTGGTTGTGGTTGACAATGGTTGAAATTGGTTAACCATGTTTGACAATTGTTATCCATAGGTGTCCATGGCTGGCCATGACCATAGTTGACCAAGTCTACGAATGACATTCAGATAGTGAAATTTGGAAGTGTTTATCAGATTATGATAACATGATATCCGCGTACCATTGTGACAATGAAACTATGTTGATGACAGAGTGATGACGAGGCTATGTTTGTAATATCATGACAATATGGTTATTTTCATGACATTGCAAGGGAGGGGATAAGTTCATCGGATTGTGACAACAATATATTTGCATCACAATATGATGGCATGATATTTGCATCACGTTGCAATGACAAGGCTATGTTCATCACATTACGACGACAATATATTGTTTGTCACATATTGACGATGACGGGGATATTGGGACAATGGGTTTATGTTCATCACATTGCAATGACACATCATTTAAGTAAACAGTGGCAGTGTGATGAACATAAATGCCATTTGTTCATCGTATATCGAATAGCTATGTGATGAAAATAAATGTTGTATGTTCATCACATAGCAATGACAAGATATTTATTTCGATGACGGGGCTATGTTCATCACAGTGCGATGACACGAAATTGTTTTTCACATTATGAGGACAGGATATTTTTGTCACAGACAATGAGGATATGTTCATCACATTAGGACAAAGAGGTTGTGTTCATCACATTGTGACAATATGGTTATGGCCAGTCATGTTCGTCACATTGCGACAATATGACTATGGTCAATCATGTTCGTCACATTGCAACAATATGGATATGGCAAGTCATGTTCGTCACAATGCGACAATATGGTTATATTCATCAAATTGTGACAATGTGGTTATGACAAAACATTCTCGGCACATTGCTAAATATTGTTATGGCCACTCAAATTCATCACATACTGAGGTATGGTCATGAGTGTAACATTGTGAGCTTTGTGTAAAGAATTTCAATGTTGGGCTATCTTTGTTAGATTGTGACATTTGGTTTATATACATTGTGATGTAGGTTTTTCATTTGTCACACACATTATGGCATTCGAATATATTTGTGAGTTTATGACAATTTGTTATGTTTTTCACATAGCGACATCAAGAAATGTTTGTCTCATTGAAATATTGGGCTACGTTTGACAAATTGCAACATTGGGTTCTGCACATCACTATGCGACAAAAGGTTATGTTTGTCACATTGTGACATTTGGAAAAGTTTGTCATATTGTGATATCAGGATATGTACATGACATTGTAATATAAGGAAATGTCCATCACATTGTAATAAATTTTGCATCTTAACTCTAATTCTAATGGGAAAGATGATTGACTTATAAAAATATATGAACATTTTCAACATCCAAACATAAAAATGTATGCAGTAATATATATGTTATAGATATATTTAATTTGAAATTATGTCAAACAATTTTAATATCTAGTTAAATGTATACTGTAATTGAATTATCCTAAATGAAATTTATGCACCAAATTTCAATTTTATTATATTTTCTTTTAATATAATAAAATTTGATATTTAATACATTAATATTTTCTTTTCTTTTAAAAAGAGATTAAATTACCAATTAATATTTTATTTTCTTTTAAAAAGACATTAAATTACAAAAAACTAAAACTAGTATATGGTTTTATATATGAAATTAGACATTTCATCAATTTTTAATCATTAGAAGTGAAAACAATAAAATAAAAATAAAGGCCTCTAACTATGCTTACATGTGTTTAAGTGTCCACCAATGTCTTGGCTATGCTTGCCTGTGTTTAAGGCACAACGTTCACGCTTCATGCAGGCTTGGAGAGTGCACTGTCTTTGTGCTGGTTGCAAAAGCTGCAATAACTAGTGCACTGTCGCTGCTTTGCCGCCCAGTTCAGCATGCCATCGCCAGAGTCCATGGCACCCACACACATTGATACACCCCCGTATGCAAGGTCGTTGATACAGCCCTTAGCCTTTACCACTGTTACTTGGATATGGCTGTAATTCAAACAGTGAAATTGTTTTTTTCCAACTTAATTATCGCTATTGAAACGGGTGCAACTATCTATATTAATGAAAATGGGGAGGAGGATTTTGTTTTCATGGTTCAATGATTTTTGTATTTTAGGTTGCAATGTTGTTTGGAGCACTGTTCATATTGTATTTCTTTTTTAATCATAATATGGCTATCCCGTAGGATAAGTTTAATCCTTACCTTGTAGGGTGTGTATCTAATTATTCCAACGGAATCGATTACATCTCAAAGAGAATCGAAGGCGGAACCATCTGGACTGTCGCGATGCTTCATCCCATCAAACGAATCGATCTGCTCAGGATACAAAATTGTGTGAACGATAGATAACAAATCATTTTACAACGAAAGGTATAAACTTATTATTTTGTAAAATCTTGAATTTTAGTGACAGCCCCATCAAACGAATCGATGTGCTCAGGATACAAAATTGTGTGAACGATATATAACAAATCATTTTACAAAGAAAGGTATAAACTTATTATTTTGTAAAATCTTTAAAATCTTGAATTTTAGTGACAGCACTCTACAACATGAGTTCATATGCTAGTGAAAAATAGGTTCATTTAAATAGCTCAGACATTTATTTTCTTGTATCCCAGGTTTTAGTCATTTAATCAACTAATCGGTGAGATACGCCTACCAGCTCCGAATTAGTTAGCTGTGGTTCTCATAGTCTATCCATTGCTTAGAATTTCTATGTTGAACTTCAGAATCGCTCACATTTAACCAATTTTTTTTCTATTTTCAAGCATTATTTATAGTATTCAATTCAGTGATCACACAAATTCAAGAGTAGTTTAGTCACAGTTTTTGAAGTTTTATACACAGATATGTACCTTTGTAGGCATAGATTTGTGAACTTCGTAGGATATTTACACAGAAAATGAGGTTATTTGTCATATTTTAGAGGAAATCTGCACTGTACGATATCTGCAATTTAGACGACTTTAATTCATTATTTCTTGACATTCCCTACAAATATACAAGAACATTTTGCCCTTATACAATACTTTTCTATAATTTGCTCTAGCTTATTGTCAACCAGTAATCCCCTAAAAAATAAGTTGTAAGTTAAGTTTTCACATTAGTGGTAGGTTACAAACTTCTAAGAGATTTATTCAAGCCAGTGGGTCTGGCTGACAATCATTCTTCGTATCTCCAAACTCTGAATGTTTTTTCTGGTGGGATTAATACATGGATGACCTCTTGTCCTGTGTAGTCTAGGTGATTGCCGATTTGGGAGGAAATTCGTGCTCAACCTGACTGTTGGGATGAGCTTACAGGAATAGCGATAAAAACAATGAAGAGCAGCTCGGTAATCTTCTGTAAGGCTGTGTGTTGAACAGCTGGTATGGAAATGAGGAGCTGGCGAGGAGGGAGGAAGGCAAGTTTTCACTCTAATCACATGAGACAGACTGCAATCACATCAGACAGACTGCAGTAGAGCCTCACTCAGTACATGTCAGCGCCTCCCAGTATGGCCAATGACAAATTAGTTTATTTTAAAAGATTTTTAACACAATGACAAATTAGTTTATTTTGGTAAAAGATTTTTTAAATAGTGACATGGGGATTAATGTGAAATCATATAATATTTAAGAATGAAAATTAGATCTTCAAATTGAATAAATATAAAACATATTTAGTTTTAAACAAATTCAATTGATATAAAATTTTAAACAAACTTGCAAAGTTTGTGTTGAAACCATTCAAAAAGCACCAAATAATCTAAAAAAACTACCAAATAATCAAAAAGACCAGATACGCGGTCAACACATATATCTTTCAAAAATGAAAAATTACATTTATATCAATTTGTAATCAAAATCAATTTAATATAATTTATATCAATTTGTAATCAAAATCAATTTAATATAATTTTCAATAGGGAGAGATATTGCTTTTTTCTTTTTTCTACATTCAAGTTTTCATTTATTACTATTAAAATTGAATTCAAATCATTTTATTATAAAATAAACTTCTTGCTACAAATAATCATACTCCTAATTTTAACCCTAATCCTATTTTTTTCTAACAAAACTTGAATAACTTTAACCCTAACCATTTATTTTGATATATTATTAATACATCTTTAATTATTAATATTATTAATATATTATTGGTGACATCTTTAATTATTAATATTCATTAATAATTTGTGTATAAAAAATATATATGTTACATACCTAAAGTACCCATTGATATAATATTAATAATAACTAATATAATTATTATTAATTAATAATTATTAATGTTCGGGATTTGTATCTAAGCCGTCAAAATACTTGCTTTCCACCATTAAATCTAACCCCTTTGGACATCATATATACACTATTAATATATTAATAAATTTTTATTAATAGTATTATTAATGACTATTAGTTATGATGAACCAATAAATAAAATAATACATTAGTTATTATTATTCACTAATAATAATAACAATTTTTTTTATGTTAATAATAAATATATTAATTATCAATAATTACTAATATAGTTAATATTAAATTAACTAATATTAATAATATAATATAATATTAATCATTTTTACTATATTGGCCTCTATTATTGATAATAGTAATCCTAACTTTTAACAAATAATTAATGTATTAATCTAGATGAGGTGCCACGTGTGAAGCACACAAGGGTCATGTAACAGGCCCGGTTTCAAACCATAAATATGCCAAGCAAATCTGATCCCCTCTCCATTAATAATGAGTTCGCCTTAATTGTCTGTCAAGAGTCGAAGGATGGCTCCCTCATGTGAGCAGAGTGATGGCAAGGAAATTCAATGGTTGGGGGGCGATAATGGAAGTTGTCATGTCACTCCTCCTTGATACCATCCAACAATGCACCAGGTTTCACCATTTCACCCTCGACCTACACCAGTCAAGTAGCTTAGTGCTCTAGTGCAGCCATTATAGAACCTTTTGCAAGCTTTCCATCCGCATCACCTTCCTGATGCCACGGGAGAGAGGTAGGTTGCGTCGCGTCCCTACGTGGCATAGTTTGGCAACATGACAGAGGAGGCGACAGATGTTAGAGCGAGCATTCTCCATAGCCCACACTCAAGGAATTCAGGCAACATGCAGAGAAGGGATGGCCAGGTCACCTCCAATGGATTACATGGAGGAATTAATCTTGAAGGAACCCATTCATATCCCTCAGGAATCCCTTCTCGTCACTATGCCAGAGAATTGGCAACCCCAAAGCAAATTCTTCATGGAAGACACTAAGCCAACCACTGCGGCTCACCACGACACCAACACCATGGAGGCAAACATGGAGGAGTTCCACATCTGCTATATCGAGGAGGAAATCCTCTCACATGTACACTTACTAGGAGGCTCCACTTCTAGAAGACTACGATCTTTCGAGCGCTGCAGCGAAGGAGGGGGACCCCAAGAAGGAGGAAGACACACAGGTATGGCACGCAATGATGGAGCACAAGGATGGATCACATGACAGAATGCAAGTTGCTAAAGGAGAGGTTGTGGAGGTTCCGGGTGGCACAACGATGGAAGGTGGCAAGGTATTTGCACCACCTCCTATCTCGATTTCACCAGATCAGAACAGTGGCGTGCCCCCCATCCTTCTTCCACCTGAAACAATTTGAATTAGTGTTTGATCTAAGGAGTCAGATGGTAGATCAGGTTTACCGTGGCACACTCATGCACCAACGTATCGATATGTTGTATGAAGCATTCTCCAGTGCGCCAGCGGGGAAAAAATGTTCAACATGTGCAAGACCTTTTTCCCTGCAGACTCGAAACGAACCGCACGATGCAGACCCTGGCGAAGCTACTACTGGTGCTAACGGGTAATTCCATGGCTTGGAGTTCTTTCTAGTTTTGATTAGTCGATAACAGATGTTTGATTATGGTTAGTCTACACTCTTTTTAGTTCAGTTCCAAGTCCAATCCAATTTTAATTCTAGTTTTAACTAATGTAAAGACTATAGGTCACTACCTGCCCTAGTTTCCTCTTGGTAGGGTAGTTGGCAAACCACATTTTTTAAACATGGACATCCAAGGCTTCCAACTATTCTAGTTTATGCCAATTCAATAGAACAGTTGATAGCCTAGCGATAGGTGTTATGTTTGTATGTGATTTGATATAATAGAATCCACCCCTATTTTATTTAAAACAAATAAATGTATTAACAATACATACACATTAACCCTAACTCTATTAGTAATATATTATTAAAAACTCTAACTCTATTAGTAATATATTATTAAAACCCATAACCCTAAAAATTTCAAAATTACTAAACTTATTTTATTACGAATTTATTAATATGTTTAATGTTAAGCTATTTTATTAATAAACTTTTATTACTTTTGAATAACAGAAAACAAAATTCATTAATAGACGCAATTTCTTCATTACAAAAAGACAAACTACATAATTCATTAATCCAATGAATTACCCTCTCCATGATCGATTTATTGAATACACAAAAAGAATATGAATTAATTACGCTAGACATGATTGATTTCTTGAATACACAGGAAGAACAAAAAAACTCCTCATAATTATGTCACCGCCATCGTAGACAATTTTCACCTAAAAAAAATTTACAAAAAATCATTAATGGACACAATTTCTTCAATACAAACCGATTGCAAAAAGACAAACTACATAATTAATTAATAGAATGAATTACACTAGACATGATTGATTTCTTGAATACACAAGAAGCATATGAATAAATTGTGTGACTGCCATAAATACGTAGGAAATTGTGGGGATTGCCATTGTAGATTTCTTGAATACACAAGAAGCATATGAATAAATTTTGTGACTGCCATAAATACGTAGGAAATTGTGGGATTCGCTACTAGGTGTATGGTAGATATGGGAAAAAGTGGCACAAATGTAAATTTAAAAATGATAAAAAGTTAATAGTGAAATGCTAAAAAGTTATGAACATCATATTTCATTTGGAAGGATGACAAAGAATATGTAGGCATCTTCAACTGATAACCATATGATTGGAATTTATATGGTTAAAAGATCATTAAATGTGCCCATTACTTCCTCAATAGGTGTATGTCTCTTTCTCAAACAGAATAAACTCAATCTAATACAAAATAAAACAAAAATATTTTCTCAGTACTCAAATAAACGTGAAAACACCCACCCAAATTACCTAATTCCATACATTTAAATTTTAGGGTTATATTGAGTCCCCGAGGTGGTGGAAAGTCAGTTGATGGAGTTTGTTGTTAAGGAACTCCATGATTTTAAAGTCACATGTTCAAACTTGTGGGGACAAAAAATCCAAATGCATGTTAAGAGTTGGTGTGGCTCAGTCCAAAAGCGTGGTTAGGCTCCAACCCATTGATGTAAATTAGAGTGCAATTGATTGTCAATCCCATGTTTGTAAGACTTAGAGGCAAATCCATATATTTTGGATGTGTAGAGATAACTTTGTTCTTTCAGTGGATGGAAATAAATCGAAGCTACTCTAAGTGTTGAGTATGATAGAAACGCTAAGCTTCTTTAAAAAAGGTGTATTCATATATCTCTTACCATTAATCAACAATTAGAGTAGAAAAACATCAACTAGTTTTAAGTATTCAAAACAACAAGCATTCAAACTAAACTAGAAGCTTATAAATGTCTCAAAAGGCTAAACTCTTTTACAAGAGATACATTATTTTCTTTCCCATATTCATCAGCTAGATAACTTGATCAAATAAAACAAAACATTGTTATCTACAATATAATAAACCGAATCCAAAGCTCATACCAAAATTTTGCTTTGAAAATAATGAAAAATGATAAGTGTACTAGCTTGGCAGTAAATCCTCGAAGTGCTTCACTTGTACACCTAAGTCGTCTCAGCTAAAAATGAACTTCCAGCAACATTCATATAATCATCTCATAGACATCATCAAGAACAACAAAACACAAACTGATCTCAAGAGACCGGCAATTCAAAGTTTTCATTAACATATACTGCCATACTACCCATGTCTGAGTATTTATACAAGAGTTTTGAAACCAATAATGCTAAGAAACATCCTAAAGATAATGATCAGATCCATAAATATGCTAGGAAGGTCGACACCCCCTTCAGATCCATAAATATGAACAAATCCCAACAAAATCTAAAACTATCCATGATTTTATGCTAAAATAGGGTATTTTCTCATCAAGTGGCCATGTTCATGACTAGCTGCTGACCGTATTGACTTGGAAAGCTCATATCTCGAAGCTTATGGATATTCATCCATCCTTGTACATCAAGGATCATGACCCATGTCTCGGATTTCTCCCAGCTGTCCTGCAAGAACACGAACCTAGGAGCAATTACAAAATTTAGTCAAATCCTTTAATTTCTAATAAATTTTCAATTTAATGTCAAAAATCCAAAATTCAATTCCTTGCTAAGTAATGATAAATGTACCCTTGCATAAGCCATTTCATGGAAAATATGGAATAATATGAAGGAAAAATGGATGGTTTTGGAGGCAAAAGTATATTTTATGGAGTGGAAGGAAGCATAAAAACGTACTCTGCATGCCATCCCCGAGTGATTTTGACAGCTTAGATGCTCTTGATTCAAGGTTTCTCGGCTATTCCCGTAGGTCACAAACAAACTAGCAAACAAAAAATACGTTAGGGTTATCCACTTATTAAACATGTTTCTAACTTCATTTCTAGTATGTTATTTCATTATATTATTCATATTGACTAATTTTACTAGTTGCAATTTCATTGTATTATTCATATGAATTGATTTTACTAGTTACTAGCAACAACCACCTCCAACCACTTTATAAAAGTGTTCTATATACGCTCACGAGTGTCATTATTATATTAATACATAACTAATGTATTAATTAATTATTACATTAATATTGTATTAATGTATATAAATTAATATATTCTATTAATGTGATATTTTAATTAATTAATAACTTATATATTATTAATTAATACATTCAAAATATTAATACACTAATAAATTAATACATTACTAAAAGTATTAGTATACTAATAAAATAATACATTAAAAAATAGTAATACATTAACCTTAATATATATACTACACACATTAAATTACTAACTTAATGTATAAATTAAAGTATTAATCGATAATGTAACATATTAAACTATTAATACATCCATAGCAGTAATACATTAAAGTATATATTACTACCGTGATGTGACATTATTGATGCATTACTAATAATGTAATGTATTAATAAATGTAGCGCATTATCATTACAAAGTTATTAATACATTAATACCTTAAATAAAGTAATAATACATTAAAGTGTATAATGATAATTTAATGTAACATTATTGATACATTAAAATGTAATACACTTAATTTATATATTAATACACTATTGATTAATATATTGTTAAAGTAAGTCCCCAAGCTATAGGACACTTCACAGACAGAGTGCTGTTAAGTCACCCATGTTGTTGTTAAAGCTACCTGTTAGAATATGTAATTCACACTTGTTGTATTATTGGGTTAATAACCTGTTGAGGAGGTAGTTATAGTTAGATGACCCGAGAGAATAAGTCAAGGGAGGTTGTTAGATAGCTAGTTGTGAGAGATTCTCTCAAACCAAGTCTCCTAGTTTGGTGTATTGAAATGTTTGCTCAACTTCTAATAGTTATTATTAGAATAAGTTAGATCTAATAAAACTCTATATAATGAGCCAATGTATTGTATAATGTATTCATTAATCTAATAGAGATATGTAATCATATCTATCTCATTTGTTAATTTGGTATCAAAGCTTGGCTGGGCTTAATCCCTCACAGGAGTGCCCAGGAATATGTGAGAGTATTTTGTAAATTGGTAAGATTAGCATAGGTATACATTAGAGTTGATATATTGTGTTTGTTCTTGGTTGCAACATGTCATCATTAGCCCGTGAATGAAGGAATGAGGAGGTGTTGCTAGCAGTCTGTGATGACCGAGACTGAGAGACAATCTAAAGAAAGTAGATCTGAAAGAAAGAAAATCTGTGTGGATCATGTGTTGTGTGTGACCTAAGAAGAAGCCGAGTTGAGTATGTCCGAGGATACTGTAGAGTGAAGATGAGAGGAGACTCGCTGCCATAATCTTGCCGAAAGAGTCTTGTGAATGGTGTAGGAACCCAAGTCAATTTGAAGAGGAGATTGGAACAGTGCATAATTCCATATTTGCACCAGAAGAAAAGATTGGATTGCTAGAAGAGCCCAGTCGGTTGCTACTCCATCCAGATTTCGAAAAAATCTAGAGGAGCCACCAGTGGCTGCGGAGTTGATGGTGGAATCGTGGTAGCTGTGATTGTTGTTGAGAAGTTGATCAAGATGGAAGTCTTGGAGGCGATATCGATGTTGCGTTAAGGAGAAGAGCCAAGCGCCTATCCGTGCGAGATCTGCGTGAGACGAGGTAACGCGACCATCGTGGAGGTTCGTTGCATGGAGTTTTGCACAGTTGAAGAGATCTCTTCCATGGTTTTAAAAAAAAATGAAGGAGGATCGCGAAAGCTTATCTTGAGACCACGTTGAAGAATATTGGGGTTATTGTTCCTACATATTTCGTAGCCCCTGGTATCGTTGTCATCTGTTGAGGAGTTGCATTGGTGTGTGTGTGTTTAGTCATAATTGATGAGCCATGAGCCCGCGACACTCCTACACGAAGAAACTCGTGGTTTCAATAATGGTGCTGATTTTGATACTTTCTATCGCAAATTTTCTTCTCTTGTCTATTCATGTGTGCTTTGGATCACTGGATCAATTGAGAGTACTGTCTCATCGAGGCAACCTGTTATTCTTGTCGATGGAACTTATGCTACACAGAGCGTTGCTTTATAAATTTCTGTTGCGATTGCTACGATGCTTCCAGGATCTGTTGTTTCTAACATAAATCTCATATCTTAGCGTTTTCGACAATGGAATTGCAGATATACTTGTGTTTTCCCTGACGACAGTCATGTTGGAGAAATTGGGAAGGTAGGCGATGCTCATCTCCATGATGAAGATGAGTGGATGTCTGACCATCCATCCTTAGGTCAATTTGTTGTCACTATAAGTGGAGCCACATAGCTCGTTGTTGCTGCATTCTCACCTTCCTCTGAGATAGTTGTTGTTGCATGCTTGGTCAAGTGAGAGGCATGAAAATTAGAGACATGAACTGAGCTACGAATTTTAATTTCTTTTCTGCGTGCTGTATTCGCTGCCAGATATATCCGTTGTCCCTTTGTTATCCCTGTTGTATTGGTTTCACTGTCCTTTACTATCAGTGAATGTTATTGGAGTGTTGGAACAGATTTAGCTTCTTTGGAGTTGTTCACTTAGTATAGCTCGTTTGCGTAGAGATGCCTTCTCCGAATGAGTGATTGATTTTGACCCAATATTTATTCATTGATGATTGATTCTATTCAGAGTCGAGCCACCAAAGGAGGGAACTGGTGATTGTTGGGGCCATGTTGGACAAGCATTTTGGAATGGCTATTTAGCCGCATCAGAGCCAATCGTGGTATGAGGTCGACATGGCTATGCGTTACTATCGTTTCTTCTTTTTGGAAGCGTAGAGCTAGGTCATGGGATCGACTATGCCCTTGTGCTCATTGGTCCTTCCCACAAAAGGATTGGTAAATGGACTAGGTGGATTGTGTCACCAATGGAATAGATGGATTGCATCATAGTAAACGTTGTTGGTGATAATTCAAATGAAATTTTGCTAACTGAGATTTTGCATGCATAAGTCAATGGCGTAAGAGGAAGCCCTAGGAGAGGGTGAGGTTGAAGGGCGTGTGACAAATAGTTGTCCATGATATTGCAGAGGACTCATTTTTTGAGTTTTGGAGAGGAGCCGCAATTGCTAAATAAAGGAGTCGTAAGGGGAGAGGCTACCATTGTTGGAGTTTATTGTTGTCCACGCCATTACATGGAGATGTTATAGAGAAATGAAGTGAGGTGTAAGTGCTCATTCTCGCCGTGACTCTCACATCCTCCAAATTAAGTCACAAAAGGGAGATTGAGTTGTTCTTTATATCTTGTTTGCTGTGTGATGATAGTTATCTGCTGTGTGGAAGTGGTTGTGTGTCTCTGTGGTCAAAGAAATGATGCGAGATGTAAATGGCACATGTAATGGGCTTGTAATATTGGACATAAGGATTGGTGAGAGCATTGTTGATATTTTATGTACCCTGGATTGAATTGTTGTAGGTATGATAGGTTGCACCGACAACCCCGTGTTGTGGTCCAAATTGTACTCCCAGCCATAGGAAAGCCACCCCATGTTTGTTTGTAAGCCCCGCTAGTAAGGCATAAATAGGCATAATGCGGTTGCAGCCGCTAAGAACGCAGGATCACATGATTTGATACTCTCTCATAGGCAGAGGTTGTTGTATCAAGTTGTGGAGTTAACCACTATGAGAGGTACGAGGGTGACAAGTGTACCCATAGCCTAAACTTGATAATGAATCAAAGAAGAGAGAGACTTCGATTCAAGGTGGGGATGTGAGATGGAAGAAACTAAAAGTATGAGACCAAGTTGTGAGTCTCAAAGTATGAGGAACCAAGTTATGTTTAAGGGATATCTTAACATTGATGAACTATGTAGTTGAAAATGATTCCTAGAGAACTAGTGGTTATAGTGGAATATGACCCATGACCCATGTATTCCAATAGATGGATGGATTGTGCTCTTATATGACATCAATAATTATATGCGTACAAGGTAAGAGGAAGAAAAGAAAGTTCAAGGATGAAGCCCACAAGAAAGCAAGCTCAAGTGAGCATGTTCAAAGGATTAAAGTCCAATAATAAATAATGGACCAAAGACAACACTTAGAAATCACTATGACCAAGCACAAGAAAAAATGACCTCAATCAACAAGCATTCATTAAGGGTGTTAGAATATGTAATTCACTTTTGTATTATTGGTTAATGACATGTTGAGGAGGGGTAGTTATACTTGCATCTAATCTCGAGAGAATATCAGGGTCAAGGAGGTTGTTAGATAGTTGTCTTTGAGAAAGATTCTCTCCAACCAAGTCTCCTAGTTTATGTGTGGTTGAGATATTTTCTCAACCTCATTGCTATTATTAGAATAAGTTAGATCCTGGATAAATCTCTATACAATGAGCCAATGTATCAGAGTAATGGATTCAAAGAATTCATTAGAGACATGTAATCATGCCCATTCATTTGTTAATCACCGACTAAACCCAAGGGGACAAAAAATCCAAACCATGTTAAGGGTTGGTGAGGCTTAGGACTATTTATGATCCCCTCGTGATTTTGATGGCTTAGATGCCCCGAAGTCACAAGCCAAGCCACAGGTTAATGTTGATGCCAACCCACCAAATTAACAAAACAAAAAAAATATATTACTAAAGCATTAATACACTAATAAAGCTAATACATTAATAATATATCAACACAATCATCACATGCATTAATAAATAAATTTCTAAAATATTAATTCATTAATAAAGTAATAAACATTGACTTTAATTCATTTAGTAATACATTATTAAAATATTGATACAATAACAATAATGTATAAATTAAAGAATTAATATAGCTTAACACATTAAAGCAATAATAGTGTATTATTAAAATAAAATATATTAAAAATATATTAAAGCAATAATATTTTAATAAATAAATACATTATTAAAAGCTAAAAAATACATTAATGATATATAATTAAAAGCATTAATACATTTATCAAAAATGAGTAGGGTCATGACTATAAATGACATTGATACATTAAAGTACATTAAAGTATATTAAAGTATTAATACATTTATAGTCATGACTATAAATGACATACATTGTGCTATTAAATGTATAATTTCTAATTAATTAATATATTTTAATAAATACATTACTAAAGCATTAATACATTAATAAAGCACTAATACACAAATAAAATAATATATTAATAAATGGCAAACCATTAATATAACATATTAATTAAATAGTTCATACATTAATAATGTAATGTACAATTACCAATAATAATGTATTTTTACTTAAACATATTGGATTAATTTATATTAATACATTACCTCAATTTATACATTATTAATAATGTATTTTATTAATATTATTAATGCACACTAAGATATTAATATTCATATTTATATTAAAACATTAATACATAATTACTACATTATAAAAGTATCAATACATTATAAATAATATATTATTAAAAGTATTAATACATTAATAATGTGACGCATAATGTAAAGTATTAATTAATTTATACATTAAATACATTTATTAATAATGTATTTATTAATATTATTAATACACTAAAATATCAATATTTATATTTATATTAAAACATTAATGTTAAGGAATTAATAAATTAAAACATTAAAAAGTATCAATACTTTAGTAATACATTATTAAAGTATTAACACCTTAATAAATACATTACTAAATTAATAATACATTAATACAAATTAATAATACATTATTAAAGTATTAACATGCTAATACATTAATTTATAATGAATGACTATGGTTGGTCATGATCATGGTTAACTTTGGTAGAACTTTTTTTACTTTGGGAAGGAAAGGTTCACTATGGTTGACATGGTTAATTATGGTTGACCATGACCATGGTTAACTTCCATAGACCTTCATCGTGGTTAACTTCTGTAGACATTCACTATGGTTGATGTTCACTATGGTTGACCTTGGTTGACCATGACCATGGTTGACTGTGGTTGACCATGGTTGACAATGGTTAACCATGTTTGACAACTGATGTCCATAGATAACCATGGCTCGCCATGACCATAGTTGACCAAGACTACGGATGACATTCAGATAG
>SNQJ01S0098079.1:10129-26324 GCA_010110895.2 Picea sitchensis | reverse complement strand
CCCATATTGAATATTTTGTATGGAAATGACAAGAAAAAAATGTTGTGTTAATTTGTAGATGGGCTATGACTCACTGGAAACTATACTGCTGAAAACCATCTTTTAATGCAATGACTTGAAAAAATGCTCATGAATTAGGAGCAATGAAACTTGGAGATATTTATTCAGAGAGAAACCTTGATGGAATTGATTATTTCTTATTTTATTTGCAAACCTTATTTTCCAACAAGATCGTTTTCAAACAAGATATCTCTAACTACGCATGGATGGTTTTCATAGTCAGAAATTTTATTTCTAAGAAATGTCTACCAACAATCTAGTTTTCAATAATTTCAAAGTCGAATTGTGTCTGAGGCAGGTTTTCACCATCAAATTTATTAAGGAAGGGAATGGGATAACAAGGTGACTCAACATTATAAATGAGTCGAGTCACTTTATTGCAGTGATGTCTGATTGAAGTGATTCTAAATCCAAAATAAAGTATATTCATCGGGCTATAATTTATAGAAATAGGTTTTGAAAATTCCTTGAAATTATATATCAAACAGGTTGAGGAACATCTTGCATGTTAGAGTTTTTTTTAATTTGAAGCCTAGACCAATAGTCACGGTTTTGGATGTAATTTTTTTGTTTGATGAAAGATTGAAATGATTCCAATTAGAGATTAAATTGTATTCATGTATGTACATCTATTATAAATGGAAAACAAAAATATTATCTCTCTAAAATTTTCAAAAGACATATTCAGGCTTTATACCTCTGAATCTGACATAAATGGTTGTATCTTGGGCAAACAAAAAACTTTTCAAGTGAAACAAAAAGAGTTTATAGATAAAATAAGTTCTCCAAATGCAATGGAATATTCCTCTTAGCTCAGAAAAATACATAAATGGAAGAAACTAGAGATGTCGCAACACAACTTCAAGATCTTGATCTACAATGAGAGTAGATCTTCAAATGTGTTTTGATACAATGTTAGAAAAAATAGGTATTCCTACATAGGATGGACACCTTGAGTAACCACTCACACAACCAATCAAATATAAACACACTGATGTTTTTACATGGCAAAAGCCCTGTGGGGAAAAATCCACAACCCCAACCAATGTGGCCACTTGGAGAAATTTATTAATGAAAATAAAATATTAAAAAGAGATTTACAAGAGAGTTTCCCACAATCTATCATCGACAAATGTCCCTCCATTCTCTTTAAATAGATATCATGGACCAATCAGGTGTCAAGCTACAAATCAATGTAGTTGTTAAGATCAAGGAGAATATGAGTCGTGAAATCACTCTATGTCAGGAAAATATTGTGACCGTTGGATTAGTTAACTACACATGTATATTGGTGCATTATAAAGAAACACACTTTAAACTAATGATACATTATATGAATTTAACCTTAACTAGCTCCTAAGTGTCTAAATATCCTAACAAACAGGTTCAACCATTAAGAAACAGGGATTGTACACCCCTCTCGATATTGTCAATAATATTTGGGAGTCCATATCCATGTATTACACATCCAATCTACATTAAACTTAGCATGCTAAGGACTGTGTCATCATGGTCATTGATCAATTATATAAAATGATAATTTTGACACCTTGGAAGAAGAATATCACAGGTAAGTCCATTGCTAACCTCTTCTTCGAGCGTGTTTAGGTTAATTTTGGGATACCACAAACTATTATTTATAATCATGATAGAAGGTTCTTTAGTACATTTTGGTCTAGTCTATGGTCATTGATGGACACCAAGTTCACCAAATCAACTTTCTTCCACCCCTAGATTGATCGAAACATAGAGCTAGTCAACATGATGATTGTGTGTATCCTAAGAATTTACAACTCCAAACATCCCCACACATTGAATGTGATTCTTCCTTATGTTAAACATAGCTACAACCAATCCCTTCTTAGCTCTACTAGACAAAACCCTTTTCAGGTGTGCTAGGGGTTCCATCCATTGGCCCCAATTGATGTAGGTCTGCCCATTTCAAAAACACAAGAAGAATCTACCCATGCTCAAACTCAAGTTGATAAGACCACCAAATTTGTTGAACAAATTTAACACATCCTCCAACAAGTCCATGACATATTGAAAAAATCCAATACTAAGTACAAGTAGCGACATGACCAATCCGAGCTATTTTCATCGATGTGACTTATTAAATAATTGTATTAAATGAGCATAAAATGAAGTGCACCATAAAGAAGGAAAAAATAAATAATGACGAGACATATGCATCAGATATAAACACAAAAAATTGATAATGGAGTTCGTCCCTGGTGAAGTACATCTCTGGGTCCTTCTCTCAAATGGGTAGGACTTTTTATTAACTAAGAAAAAGAATTTGGCAAAATATATAAGTATACCCCATTATTGAGTTAAGTTGTAGAAGATTTGCTCATATCAGAAAACAAACAACACCACTGAATTTGTGGCATTGAATTACCCAAAAATGATTATCTCCACGCCTCGATATGAGTCTGTAACTTTCAGGCCCATGAGAAATTCAATCTTGGTTTTCGTGCCTGCACATGCAATAAATTAATGGGAAAACATCTTGTTTTCCATGCCTCCGCCTATACGGTTGCGTGCCCCTAGTCTGACCCATGTGTACTGGAAAGAACCAATTTTTAAATAAAAATTGGGGTGTATTTAACAATGAAGTCGTTTTGCCTATTGGTTGGAAGATTAATTCAAATCGTTGTGCAAAGGGAGGAGCACTTAGGGTCAAACCCAAAGGCCTCCCCGTTTGGGTGTATTAATTTAACCATAGTGCTAGCTCTAGTGATGTTGTTGGTGGATCGACTACGTTTGGCTACCGGTGGGATATGCCACCAAATCTGGTGGAACCGCCGCCATATTTGGCGATCCTATTTATATATTTTTTTTAGCAATTCGGTCATTGTTCCTCCTTAGGATTTTGTCCGCTGCCACATGGCAGCCCATGACTGGGCCACGTGGTGGCCTTTCATTGGGCCATATCACCACCTCTTCTGCATCATCTCCATGTCATCCCTTCTTCGTCATCTTGCCACGTCACCTTCCAGGTGGTTGTACGGAGTGCCACATGATTGTATGGACTGCCATGTGGCACTTTCCCATTGGTCCATGTACTAACCAAAAAATTCTAAAAATGAGTGACACGTGGCATCCTCTGGTGTTTCCACATCATCATGTTGACGTTGACATGACAGGTGTAACCCTCTGCGTGTTCCACATACCCTGTACGGATGATGACATAATTCGTACTAATGTTTGCATGAGCAATACGAATGTTGACTCATCCCTGCTGATTGGGATGGGTTGACAAAAACTTTGACTATGTATATCCTTTGATCTGTAACTTCATTTGATGAGCCATTTACGTCGTTGGAAATCTTGTGATGCTCTCTTCACGATGATGCCAATTTCACTAAGTTTTGAGGACTTTGAATTTTTTCCCTTTCTCTATCTACTGAGGCCATTCTAAGCTTCCTGAGGTGATTCTGCGAATTATGAGTTATCCTTAGTTTTCTCTGGATCCTTTTTGGATCATGCCTTCCCACTGAGAGATTTTTGGACCACCAAAATATTTCATCAATCAATAGATAAGTGAAGGAATTTCTCCCTCACTCTTCCCTTCTCGATCCACTATGTCTTACCTAGCGATATGCCCTTTAGGCACACTCGAATATAAGTAATGTCATTCATGTGTGAAGTCCTCAGTCTTTCATCTAGGATGAAATCTTCCTTCATCTTCTCCTTGATTTCTTGGTTGACCTGGTGAATCCTATGAATGAACTTGTGGGATGCATCTTTCTCCTTGACATCTTTCCCATACATCAAGTCCAAGGGTATCTTAAGTAAATACGCAAGACAAGTCTTGACTGGTGAACCCCGAGTGGAAGAGTACATGGCTTGATTGTAAGCAGGATGGACATAGGGAAACTGATTGTTCGAGTATCCTTGAAGCAATTGGACCACTATACGGTTTACCACCTCTGTCTGTCTGTCAGCCTATGGATGGAAAGAATTGCTCATCCCCATCTTGGTGTCCATGAGCTGCCAATTTTTTTTCCAGGATTCTACTAATAATCAAGACTCTTGATCGGAGATAATGAACGTGGACAACTCAAAATGGACCCATACATACTGGGATAACAAAAGATAAATCTTCTTGTCATATAACTTATCAACTACTACACACAAGTAGACATGACTCATACTAGACATGAGTAATCCCCTTACAAAATCCACTGAAAAAATTTCCCAAGGATAAGAGGAAATAGGAAGTGATGTGTACAACCCTGGCCTTTCATTAGTGGGTTTACAAAAGTAAAACACACATTCCTTTACAATCATGGTTACAAACTTTTTCATTCAAGGAAAATGTACTACAATCCCCAAATGCCCAAATAAAAAACAAGCGAAGGATTATGAAATTACATACACTTCCTTAAAGGAAGGAATACAAGGTCTACTCAGATGGTGGAGTAAGTTCTCCTACAAACAAAACTTATTCACCTGCAAAAACTAGAAGATCCCACATACATCTTTGAATATTTCATCAATATCAAACCATCCATCATTATTTATATGAGCTAAGGAAACATTCTTCAAATTAATAGATGTAATAGTAGGAGATCTAAAAAGCACGTTTGTCCTTATGACATTGGTATTGGCACTGGTCTCAAACTTGCATGGTTGTTGAAGGTCAGGTAAAGAGATTATTAGCACAATGTCAATATTTAAAGTATCGAAGTTCTTATGTTGGCTGTGTTACCACTGAAAGACCTATCTCATCTCAAGCAATTCATTCTTATGTAAAGCATCAAGAGAATTAACAACAAAAGACTTATCATGGCATTCCCCTTTTACAATCGTGAGTACAATATTCTTGTTAGTGTTTATAACTCTTTTTACTTGGCCTAAACTAACAAGTGTCGATTTGTCCTTTATGTTGTGAGCTTTAATGATGGAGTGGACTTCCACTCCATATTTTGTAAGATGGTATTTTTTTTCCTTTTGAAGGAATATAGCCTTCCTATCATACATATAGGGACTCCCTAATACAATACCACAGACATCCAAAGGAACCACATCTAAATCCATTTCATTTATCATCTTAGAATCAATAGAAAACCTCAACCTACACTGCTTAGTGACATTTAACTTTGTTTTATCAGATACCCAACCAAGAGGGTAAGGTTTATGGTGAGGTCTTGTGATTAATTCCAATTTCTTAACAAGTGCCTCTGCTATTAAATTAACTCGAGAACTGAGATCAAATGATGTGTCTATATTTGTATGTTTCGATACAACTCTAATGTGGAAGAGTGCACTTCTCCTTTTATCATCATCATGTGATTCATTTAAAGAATTTAACATGCATAAAAATAATCTTTACCTTGCATCCCAACTGCTGATATCCTTTCTTCGTCACTTGAATCGAAACCAAGATCTTGTTGCACTGTAGAAATGGTTTTTGTCTTCCCCCTTCCACCAAACTGCTTTGTCCTTAACTCTGGATGTAGTTTCCAACAATGTTCGCTATCATGACCAATTTTCTCACAATGGATGCAAGAGGGTTTTCCTTCCTCCTTCTTTTCTACAACTGTCCTCTTGTCCTTCCCATTTCCTTTTCTATTGAAATGGTTTTTAGAATGCTTGAATGGATTTTCCTCCTATCCATTCTTACGTATTCTTTCAAGATGAGTGGGTTTCACACAAACTTCGTCAAGATTGGTGGGGTTAAACAAAAATAATGTGTGACGAAGATAACTATGAAGTGCGCCAATATACTTCATTAAATTTTTATAGGAATCTAAAGGAATTTTTAGTGCAATTTATTTCTTCCTAAATTCCTCCGTGAAACTTTGTACAGTTTGACCTTTACTTTGTCTTAAAGTTTTCCATTCCATCATTGTTTTATGTAAATAACCCAATGGATAAAATTGCTTCCTTATTGTTGATTTAAATTCTGACCATGAGGAAAGAAGGTTACCATACGAGAGCAGTGCCTTCCAACCGAAGAGAGGCCAATTGCACTTTAACTTCTTCTTCATCAATCTGTTGAACACGACAATATACTTCAACTTGTTGACTGGGATAAGTTGAGCAAAAATTTGATCGCGAATATCTTTTGATTCGTAACTTTGTTTGATGAGTCGTTTATGTCGTTGGAAATCTTGCAACGTTCTCTTCGTGATGATGCCAATTTCACTAAGTTTTTAGGAATTTTATTTTTTTCCCTTTCTCTGTCTGTTGAGGCCATTCTAAGCTTCTTGATGTGCTTCTACAAATTTTTAGTTATCCTTTGATCCAGGATCTTTTCGTTGGGTGACTTATTAAAGAATTGCATAAAATGAGCATAAACAAAAGTACACCATAAAAAAGGAAAAAATAAAAAGGAAAGAGACATAATCATCCAATATGAACACAAAGAACTTGATAACGGAGTTCGTCCCTGGTGGACTACGTCTCCAGGTCCTACTCTCAAATGGATAGATCTTTTTATTAACTCAACAAAAGAATTGGGCAAAATACATAAGTATACATCATTCTGGAGTTAATATACACAAGATTTGCTCAAACCATAAAACTAACACCACCACTGCATGCATGGTGTCATTTTATCTAAAAATGACTGTCTCCACGCCTCAATCCGAGTTGGACACTTTTAACCCCCAAGACACCCCTGCCTCAGTTTTCATGCCACTGCTCCTGCAATAAATGCTTGGAAAATCTCGAAATAAATGTAGAATATTGAAAACTGTGAAAAAGGTTGTACATATCCATAATGTACGGACGTGCTTAGTCTGACCCTTCTCTGTGCTCTTGTGTTTTCTGAATGCACTGCTCGAACACCCTTATATACAAAAACTAAGAAGTTGTGTAATAAATGAAATGGTTGGCATGTTGGTTAGAGTGGATAAACTTAGGCATTGGCTGGGTAGAGGTCCTAGGGATGAATCCCATGGGCCTTGCCCTTTTTGTCAAATGGTTACAACAAACGTTGGCGTGCCCTGCCAAATCTGGTGGGCAACCACTTAAATGGCAGAAAGGTAATAAATAGAGGAATATGCTATATATATGGTGGAAGACGGATAATCCCCTAAGTGGAGGAATACCATGGTCATATGGCACTAACATGTGAATAGGGGCTGGGTCGAAGGCCGAGCCCCTCCCTTTGGTGCCTTAGTTCAAACCTTTAATTTAAATATTATTTTTAACACATTGAAAATAAGAAACGTTGTGTGGTGTAGTGGTAGCGCAGATTTGTGGAGCCTTTGGGCTAGTGATAGGTCATGAGTTCAACTCTTGGGGAGTCATAAAACTTTTATACATCAACCATTGGAGGGGTGCCACGTGGCAACCCATGACTGGGCCACATGGCACCATATAATTTATCCAAGAAAATGCCACTTGTCACCACATGATTCACCCATAAAATTGACATGTCTAATCACCTAACTTACCTACATGTCTACCATCCTTTCCAAGTCATCCCATGCCAACTCAGTTGTGCCATGTGTCGCCCTTGTAGTGGTTCCACATGTCACTTTGACTTTTGACTGTCGACCAAGTTTGATTGAGATTTTACTATTTATAACTTTTGATTTGTAACTCTGTTTGATGAGTTGTTTGAGTTGTTAGAAATCTTGCAATGTGCTCTTCACGATCACACCCTTTTCACTAAGTTTTGGGAACTTTGAATTTTTTCCCTTTTGTTGTCTACTGGAGCCATTATGAGTGTTATGATTTGCTTCTCTACGTTCTGAGTTGTCTTAACCTCCTCTAGATCCTTTTTGGATCACGCATTCTCACTGAGAGATTTTTTGACCACCAAAAGATTTCATTAATCAACTAGTAAGTGAGGGAAGAGTTCCCTCACCTTATCCTTCTTAATCCACTTTGCCTTGCTTGGATGTGTGCCCTTTAATCCTACTCTAAGATAATCAACATCACCCCTGCGTGAAGTCCTCGTCCTTTTGTCCAGGATGATATCTTCCTATAACTCATCCAAGTACTCCGGTGCAATCTCATCAATTGATGGAATTGAAACTTCCTCATCTTGATCCATGATCATGGGTGGCTCAAAAAGTTTCAAGTTCTCAATGTTCACAACTGAATAGATCTGCATATAAGGTTGAAGATCTAAATGAAAAGCATTAGTGTCTCTTTTCTCCAAAATAGTGAAGGGTCCATATCGGATGGGCTTGAGTTTCTTTCCTTCACCCTTCAATCGTTCCTTGTTGATGTGAAGCCATACCTGGTCTCCAACCTGGAACTAATGATCAACCATGTGCTTGTAATGCCGAGATTTATACTGTGCTTGACTCTTTCCAACTGTTCCCTGACTTCGTGGTGTATCTGTTGAATCCTCTGGATGAACTTGCAGGCTCTGTCCTTTGTGCGTTCTTCATTCACATCATCATCTCTCCCATAAATCAAGTCCAAAGGAACCTTTGTTAGGTACCCAAAACACATCTCAAAAGATGAAATCTGATTGTATGAATGTAAATCTTGATTATAAGCATGTTGTACACAAGATATATGTTCATCCCATAACTTAGGATGCTTGCTGCAGTAACCTCGAAGCAAAAGTACCACTATTTATTTTACCACCTCGGTTTGTCCGTCAGTCTGTGGATGGAAAGAAGTGTTCCTCTTCAATTTTGTGTCCATCATTCTCCACAAGCTAGTGCAAAAATCCCCAAGGAATCGAGTATCTCGATCCGAGACAATGGACGTGGGTAATCCAAAGTGAACCCAAACATGCTGAAAAAAGAGATTAGCAATATGCTCAATAGTGATCTACTTTTTACATGGCATCAATATACACATCTTGTTGAACCTATCCACTACAAAATACAAATAATCATGACCCCCTCTGGTCATTGGTAAACCCCCTACAAAATCCATGGAAATGCTTTCCCGTGGATGGGATGGAACAAGAAGTGGTGAGTATATCCCCAATTTTCTATTAGTGGGCTTACAAGTAGAACACATCACACACCGATTTACATATTTAGTTACAATTAGTTTCATTTGAGGCCAATAAAAAAACCTCCGCAAATGAGCCATAGTTTTTCCTACCCCAGAATTCCTAGACACAAGAGAAGTATGAGTTTCTTGTCTCACATGGACTCGTTCACTTGTAGGAATACATAGCTTCCCAATATGATAGAGTAACTTTCCCTGCATACAATAGTTCTCTACCTGTGCACCATGGGTTAGCTTCTCATATACTTCTTTAAAATCTTCATCGCTGGCATATTTCTCTACATAGTTATCATGAGATAAAGAAGTATTCTTCAAAATAATAGAAGCATCAATAGGAGGTCTAGAAAGCATATCGACTACCTTGTTACTTGTACCCTTCTTGTGATTGATTACCAAATGAAATTGTTGTAGAAAACACATCCATCTGTAGTTTCAATATTGTTGCAGTTTGGTTTGTGCTTGAAGATACTGTAAGGGCTGGTGATATGTGTGTATAATTGTTTCCTTCCCTAACAAGTAATGCTTCAATTTCTTTACGCTTTGAACTAATGCATACAACTCTTTATCATATGTAGGATAGTTAAGAACAACTTGGTTAAAAGTATCAGAGTGGTAACATATAGGCTTACGATATTACAGAAATACTGCACCCATGGCGTATCTGCTGACATCTGTCTCGATCTCGAATGACTGTTGAATATTCAAGAGTGCTAATACTGGTGCGGTACTGATCTTCTCCTTCAAAATGTTGAAATCTTTCTGTTGCTTTCCTTCCCACTAAAAAGTGTTCTTCACACTGGTTAAGGCATGCAAAGGAGCTGTTATAAAGGATAAGTTTGGAATGAATCTCCTCCAATACTGGACTTCACCCAAAAATATTTGGACTTCGATCACACTTTTTGGCTCAGGCCATTTGACAATTACTTCAATTTTGGAATGATCAATATTTAGTTGTCCTCCTCCCATGATATGACCTAATTATACAAGTGCAGTCTTGCCAAATTCACATTTCGACATTTTCACATACAGTTTTTACCTCTGCAAAGTATCCAATACCTGCTTTACATGCCTTACATGTTCATCCCAAGTCCCGTTGAAAACAAGAATTTCATCTAAATATACAATCACAAAGGCATCTAGGAAAGACCTGAATACATCATGCATCACACGCATGAAAGTCTTCAGAGAATTACAAATCCCAAACGACATAACTAACCACTCAAACAATCCTTATTTTGTTTTAAAGGCAGTCTTCCATGCATCCTGTTCTGTGACCCTAATTTGATGATATCCACTGCGAAAATATAACTTAGTGAAATAAACAACATTCTTCAATTGATCAAGTAAATCATCTATGCAAGGAAGAGGGTATTGATTTTTCATCGTGATTTTATTTAAGGCCTGACAATCGACACACATTCGCCATGTGCCATCTTTCTTTGGCACCAACACAATCGAACAACCACAAGGAGATGAACTAGGCCCGATGACCCCTTGATCCAATAAGCCATGTACCATCTTCTTGATCTATTTCATATCCACGACTTACATCCTATACATTCCCACATTAGGAAGAGGAGAATCATGTTGAAGATGTATCTCATGTTGGATTTCCCTCATAGGAGGTAATCCATCTGGTTTCTGAAAAATATCATCATACTTAGAAACAATATCGATTAATTACTTTTTATGAGATGGTCACATCCTTGGAAACCGTCAGATGTTCTGCCATCTTTCTCTTTGACAACCATTAGTACATATCTCTTATTAGTGGTTATGATTATTTTCATTTTCCCTACACTAACAAGTGTTGTATTTACCCTCATGCTATGAGCTCTAACAATATATTCCACTCCCCCTTTAGTAAGGTGGTATTTTTTCTCATGACAAAATAAGACTTCTTTTCTATCATAAAGATAAGGACTTCCCAACACTATGCCACATATATCAAAGCGGTACAACATCCAAATCCACTTCATCAATCAACCTTAAAGCAATAGAAAATATGACCATACATTCTTTGGTGACATTATTTTTTTCTTTATCACATACCCAACCAAGAGGGTAAGGCTTTGGATGTACTTTCATTACAAGAACCATCTTACTGAAAAGTGCTTCAGATATTAATTCTACTTGGGAACCCAGATCAAATAATGTATCTATCTTAGTATGTTTAGATACAACTCGTATATGGAATAACTCATTCCTCTTTTGTTCATAAATATGAGATTCATCACTGGAAATTGAACTAGCATGAAGAGAATATCTACCTTGTACTCCAGTCATTGTGATCTTTCCTTCATCTCTTGATTCAGAACCAAGATCTTGCTTCATTGTAGCAATGGTATTTGTCTTCCCATTTCCACCAAATTGTTTCAGTTTCTTTTCTGGATGTAGTTTGCAACAATGTTCTTCATCGTGACTTCTCCTCTTGCAATGAGTGATAGATGGTTTTCCCCCTTCTATCGTCACTGTAGCAGTCTCCTTTCCCTTCCTTTTTAACTTATTGAAATTGTTTTGTGGGAAATTGGAAGGTTTCTTCATTGGATATTCTTGAACATGTTTCCCCCTGTTCTCAAGGTGTGTGGCTTGGACAGAAACTTCGTCAAGCCTAGTGGGGTTAAAAAAGAGAAAAGTATGATGAATATAACTATGAAGTGTGCCAATATACTTCATTAAAGTTTCAAAAGGATCCAAAGGAATATTTAATGCGAGAGCTTTCTTCCTAAATTATTCTGTGAAACTTTGTACAGTCTGACCTTTACTTTGTCTTAAAGTTTTCCATTCCATCATTGCTTTATGTAAATACCCTAATGGATAAAACTGCTTCCTTATCTCTATTTTAAATTCCGACCATGAGGAAATAATATTACCACACTTATTGTTGTCCTGTAGCTTGCTCTCTGACCATACGAGAGAGGTTCCTTCCAACCGAAGACAAGCCAGTTTCACTTTAACTTCCTCTTCATCAATATGTTGAACACAGAAATATACTTCAACCTATCGGATCCAGTTGTCTAACTTTTCAGGATTAACATCTCTATTAAACATAGGTAAAGAAAAATTTACATTAATATTTAATATTAGTTTCTTAAAAGAGGCTTTATGGTTAGAATGCTTAGAGTTATGAGAATTATCAGAGGAAGAAGAACTAGAACTTGAAGGTGAAGACGGAGGCTCAGGAGGGTCTCTGTCGACCCCTTGATTTACTAAAGCATAATCAAGGATCTCTGTCAAAGTTATAGGTTCATCATATTTAATATTTTCTTTATAAAATGACAGTAGTACACTCAATAACCTATGTATCTTCAGCTTCTTATCTTTGATAAAGCCCGCATACTTCAACAATCCCAAGAACTTTTTTTCATATTCTATCATGGTTGTGCTTCACAACTTGAGTTCAAATATCTCTTGCATCTTCTTGTCATAGAAGTGCTCTAAAATGTACTACTTCTGAAAATATCTTTTGATTTTTTTCCAAGTCCTCATATTCTCATCAATTTTCTCAAATTGTTTTAACTGATCCTACCACATAGCAAATTTTCAATGCAAATGGTAGGTGACATGTTTGTCTTCTAAATTAGATGAGTAGTTTTGCAACTGAGAATACTTTCTTATGCCAATCAATCAAGCTTCTGCAACATCTTCCCTTGCTCGTTCACTATCATAGGAAGGTGGCTTAATCTTCCTCAACTCTCCCTACAAATTATCCAATTCATGCCTTCTTCTTTGGTTCCTAACATGAGACACTTTTGGACTGCTTATAGAATATTTGTATGCTTAAAATTTCCATGTTGAATAGGGATGTGAATGATGCCCATGAATTCTTCCAGTACTTCTTGAATGACTAGTTCTTTTGTAATTATCTCTTCTTTCATGATGTCATTCATCTTCCTCTTTCCTTGATCCTGATCCATTCCTTGCGTGCTTATGCAAACTATTTAATCTTTTCATCACTTGAGCATTTACTTGATTTTTTTATCTCATTAGCTTCTTGTTTCCTTCTTTCAAACTTTGAACGTATGTCTTGAATCTTCTCATACTCTCTAATAATGTTTCTTATTCCCCTCTATTCTAGTGCTCATTGGATTCTATCTCTGCATTATCAACACTGATATTTTGGCCTCTGGTTGCATTCTCATGACTGAAGGCTCCTTCTCCTTCCTCAATTTCACAAATCTACATGATTATCTTCAACTGATATGTCTATATCTCTTAATTCTGCAAAATGTGAAAGAAACCATTTTTGTTAGAATTATGCATATTGTGAAAAAAAATAATTAATTCTACAAGTCCTTTTTTCTTCTCAATTCACGAAGACTTGTATCGTACTTCTCCAAAATCTACTGCTCAATTAGTGAAGAATTGCATCCATGTCCTCCAAAATCTTATAATTCCAAGATATCCTCCCCTAAATTATATTTCCAATGGTTATTCATGTGCCTCAACCTAAACTCTGAGTTGAAAGTTACGACTTCTTGAAAAATCCACCTTCACCCAGTTTTTGCACTTTTCTATTGGTGCAATTTTATTTAAAGGACAACTTTTGTAGACATCAGAGGAAAATATGTCAGGAATTATAGATAATTTTGTATGATACGTAAATAATAGTAATGAAAAGAAATTCATAGCTGATCTAAAAATGAAGAAGACTTGTATTCTTGAAAATATTTGCAAGTAAAATTTATGTGTTAAAATGAAAAATGGATCATCTTTGCAACACAATTTTTAATAGGATTTACTCATTCAAKATGCATATAAACARCAGCATAATCAATTAACAGAAAACACATAACACAACAAATTAATAAGGAGTTCACCCCTCTCTTGGGCTACATCTCCTGGTCCAGCTTCCAATGGATCATTTGTATTATTTTCTCAAAGTTCTCGAAAATGTTATTTACAATGATCAAAATTCCAAATAGACTGCTCCAATGGCTTCAGAACGTCCAAAAACCCCTGGTTGGGCTTTTTCGACACCTCGTTTGGCCAAAAAGTGAAGAAGATAGGCTTACTGGAAGTCCCCCCTTCAAGCTTGTTGTCTCTGCATCTACAAAACGTACCCTTGTTCGCTCAACCTAGCCCACACACATATTTAAGCGTAAAAACCTAGCATCAGATGCAACCACGTGAACCATGCAAACTGTAGGACAGTTACGGGCACACCTAGCCCCTAACCGTCAAGGGCCAAGTCCTATGACCCATGCGTCCACGCGCTAGCATTAACATAGGCTCCCGTTACATAAGCCAATGGTCAAAGGCCAAATGGTGGGTCGTTGATATAACCATTGGAACAAACAAAACCACACTCACGCATCCATACGATATAGTTGTGGGTTATATGTAACATATCGTGCGACCAAGGGCTGGAGCTAAACCTAGGCCCGGTCGCGCCCAAAACCACATGCATATACAAACATATATATATATATTGCACCATATATATAACAAGGAAAAACTGGTGGTGCGCTAGTTGGTGGCTCTTTGCCAAGTCTTTGCCCTTGCTCAGAGGTCGTGGGGTCGACTCCGGCCAACAACATAAGTTTTAAACCAATAAATGGATGACACGTGGTGGCCATTAACTGGGCCACGTGTCGTCATTCCGTTCTATGCCAAACATGCCAAGTCATGTGACAATTGTCTAAATGCCTATCTGCCATGTGTTGTATGGCCTTCCACGTCAGCGTCCGTACGGACTGTACAGTCAGCAACCCTTTTTTTGCTTGTTTGTAAATTTGAACAGAACGTGATATCTCTCGCTCCCGACGTCCGTTTGAACCCAAACGAGTTGCGTTGGGTTTGTAATGATGATTTCTATGCTCTTGTTCGATTTGAATCAATTATGAGCACTTTTAATTTTTGAGCAAAATTTGATCCCCTGATCACACCTCCCCATTGGCAAGCTTTTGGACCTCCAAAAGACTATTTTCAGTCTATTTGAAGATGAGGGTATAGTTCCCTCACTCTTCCAACCTCAATCCACTTGGATTTTCTTGGATTTGTTCCTTTAATACCAATTCGAAGATACTCCACATTTCCTCGTTTTGAAGTTCGCATTCTCCTGTCAAGGATGGTGTCTTCATGCAGTTCTGTAAGATATTCTGGGGAAAAATCATCTATAGAATGAATCTGAACATGCTCTCCATGATCATCAATCAACGGAGGCTCATACAATTTCAAATTCTCAACATTAACAACTGCATACATTTGCATATAAGGAGGCAAATCTAAACAAAAGGCATTGTTACCAATCTTGTCGATAATCTTGAAAGGACCATATCGAATCAGTTTCAATTGTTTACCTTCTCCTTTATGCCTCTCCTTACTGATGTAAAGCCAAAATTCATCTCCAACTTGGAAACTGTGATCAACACGATGCTTTTCATGTCTCGTCTTGTACTTGGCTTGACTCTTTTCCAACTGCTCTTGCACCATTTGATGTATCGACTAAATTTGCTCAATGAACTTTTCTGCCCTATCAATGTCATATTGACCATCGATAGAAATATCCTTCCCAACGATAAAATCTAAAGGAGATTTGGGAAAATAGCCAAAACATGCTTCAAATGGCGACGTTTGAGTTGAAGAGTGTTTAGCTCGATTGTAATGATGTTGAATGTAGTGTAAATGCTCATCCCAAAGTTTAGGATGCTTGCTGCAATAACCACGAAGAAGATGCACCATTGTTCGATTTACCACTTCTGTCTGACCATCTGTTTGCGGATGAAAAGATGTTCTCTTTTTCAGTTTGGTGTCCATGAGTGCCCATAAACTCGACCAAACACTTCCAACAAATCGAGAATCCCGATCAGAAATAATGGATTCAGGAAATCCAAAATGCACCCAAACATTTTGAAAGAAAATTTGTGTCGTTTGTTCAGCTGTAACTTGCTTCGTACAAGGCATCAAAATACACATTTTTCTAAATCGATCAACCACAACATAAAGATAATCATGATTTCATCCAGACATAGGTAAACCTCCTACAAAATCCATGGAAATACTTTCCCAAGGACGAGAAGGAACCGGAAGTGGAGTATACAAACCCAAATTTTGATTGCTAGGTTTACTTGTGGCACATAACGAACATCCTCGAACATATCTTGAAACACTTTCATTCATTTTAGGCTAGTAGCAGTATCTTTGCGAATTAGCCACTGTCTTGCCTACACCAAAATGACCAGCAATAAGAGAA
>SNQJ01S0098078.1:15886-29170 GCA_010110895.2 Picea sitchensis | reverse complement strand
TAAAACAACATTAAGCTCCCAAAATAAATTCTATATGACATGGATGAAAGACACGTAGAGAACCTTTGATTATGAAAAAACAATTATATGTGCCAAATTCATAGATCAACATTCGAGGCATTTTGTGCACTTTTTTGGTCAATCCATCAAGTTAATTTTTCAAATGCCAAAATTGGATAGTCAAACAAATCAATGAAATTTGATTCCAAGGCTTGCAACTATGAAAACACAAATTTAAAAAGTTTGCAAGTGAAACAATTTTTCCTTCCCGAGTTATGAAAGTTGTCGAGATGAAGTTGGAATAGGGACTCCAACAACTTGTTTGAAATATTTTTGCATCTAATACACTCAATAACAAGTGGTTCAGATATCCAAGGTCGGATGAAGAAGTTATGGGTTCAAGATGGTAAAAAACTAAAGGACTCTGTTGGTACTCAATTTAATTTATTCTTAATAGTTTTGGGGGTTGCTCCAAAGTTGTTTTTCATTCTAATCTCTCTCATAAATCTTTGTGATGGATGTGAGGTTGCATAAATCAAGTTTCAAGTCTTGTTTCACATAGTGGAGCTATGGAGCCACTAGATCCCAAACAACTCCCAATGACCATCAACGAGAAGGATAAGCCATGGGATCATTGAACATCAATAGAAATTGGACGTTTCAATTGATAAGGGATGTGATATATAGTAATCAATGAAGATATAAGTTTTCATATCATATATAGAGTTTGTCTCAACTTTGGGGCGTGTTTCACTAAACAAAGAACCAAATTGCTCACTTGGGAGGTTTATTGGCTTTCCAATCTAGCTATTTGCCACATGAAAGGAAAATCACTAAGTATGGAGGCTAATAAACCTACAAGAAGAGTGATTGGTCCTTGATGCTAGAGGTGAGTGAAATTTTCCATTCTGGGACAACCAAAATGGTTAAAATTTTACTAATTTTGGATGATAAGGCTCAAGAAAGAAAAATAGCTAGTGTGGATGTTCCTTGAGGTTAGAAATTCCCCCCCAAAGGAAAACTAATCATCTTAAAGTGCAACATGCTTTTAGTAGCCAATGAATAGCCCTATTGACTCTAAAACTCAACAATTTTCCTTTCTTTGGAAAAATGTTCACTTAATAGTGATCCACATCCACAAAAATGACATTGCACTTGGAGATCATGAATGCTCTATCCACAATTTTTTTTTTAATCCTCTAGCAAGATACTAGAGGTACATGTAAATGTCACCACGTGCTAGTACATTACAATCTACAATACAAGCAATTGCACAGTAAAATTTCTTTCAGGTTCTAACATAAAGTGCATTACATTAAAATAATCAACTCCTAGAGGAGCATGCATAATGACAACGTCACCCCTCAAACTCAACGATTAGGCCACTGGCATTCAAACCCATGACTGGCATCAATGAGTGGGATTCTTGCTGAGCATAATATCCATTCTTGAATGGAATGTGAAGCATTGGTCTTTTAAAGGTCGAACACTAACCTCACTTCCTCATCCTCTCATTGCAACACTCCTCTTCTTCCTCTGCTGGCTACTCTCTTTGTTTTCCATTTCATTTGTTGGCCTGAGCCTCTCTGAGAGATATTGCAACAAATAAGCAATAATTTTTCCATTTTCAAGTGTTGGATAGTGTAAGAAAGCCTTCAAGAGCAACGCACTCTCTTTTGAAATTGATCCAGTAGTTCATTGGAGTTTTTGGGGGGAAATCTTCAATTTTTTATGGTTTCCATTGTTTGGTATGTGGAAATGGGATGAAAACTTTTGTGACAATACATTTTCAGCCATGGACAAGAACGTTGTACCTTTGAATGTCTGTCGCTGCTCATTTAATAGTGAAAATCCATATCTCACAATTTTGCATTAATTTAATTTTAGGGCTAAATTTCACCTCAATCAATTCTCTATTTTTTTAAAAACGATTATTCAATTTCTATCTTATTTGTTCAATTTTTATACTATAAAAATCTTTTACTTTAAAAATCATCAATTTTTTCTAGAAACTATCTAAAATTGTTCAAATTTTAGTTTTTTTAACAAATATATAGCCAAACATTTTATGGTTGGCATTTAAGAATTGATAAGATTTGTCAATATTTCTACACTTAAAGATAAATATAGATCCTTAAAATTCTCCATGTTTGTTGGAGAATTACCAAACATCAATGAAATCAGATTGCAAGTAAATCCAATGTGTTGTGAAACTTGGAGACATTGCTATATAAATAAGAATCATTTTTTACTCAAAAATCATAGCAACGAGGATTTTAACTTCATCTCTATATTTTACCTATGTTTCTTTGCAAGTGAAGAAGTGAAATGAGAATGTAGAGATTTATTGACGAGTTTTACTGGCATTCTCACATTCATTTTTCATTTTTCAGCTCTTGTTATAGGTGGTTTCAAGCTTGAGTTACATTTGATAAACCTCTTCTAGAGCAATATGTATATGCATTTGTCATCTTGTGAATCTTATGATTGAAGGGACATGGTTCTTGTTTGAGAAATTGTCAATGGGATTTTTTTTATAAACCATTTCTTTTTTAAAGATTGATCTCATGCTTGAGTTTATGTGGAGAGTTTATAAAGATATTGAAGGAGTAATGGCCTTGAAATTTCTTTTGTAGATGGAATCACTCTCTTTCCATGAATTCACAAAGTAGAGGATAGAATAAAACAAGGAATGTTGTTTGAGTTTGCTTCATGCTAAATGTTTCCATTCATAGAGTTGAAAGACAGGGATTGAGTAACAATATGCAACAAACAAATGACTAGCTCCATTTGAATATGTGATGACATTACCTTGGATAAATTCTCATTTAATGCATAAATTTTTATGAGGTTTTCTTTGAATGATTTAATGACATTTGTAAGCACTTACATTTTAGAATCTAGATTTTGGGTGTGCAAACTTTAATAAGGAGCATGTTAATAAATATCTATGTGAAAACCATTATGTGAAGCATTGTTGCTTTGTTTGAATGGATAATACGTGTTGCCACTATCTCACACTCTTGTACATCTTAAAATTCTTATCAAAAATTTATGCACAATATTTGAGAGATCATGTTGTTAATAAAGTAGGGAAAATTTCAAGGCATTTACATTGAGTGTTTAATAGAGTTTTCTTGTGTTGAATTGCATATTTTGGCAAGAGGAAAAGGAAATCCTCTAGGATCCAAGAAGCATGAAGTCAATAAACCTAAAGGCTCATGCATCAAGGTTTATTGCTTGTATATTTTTAGCACTTGTGTGAGGGCATCAAGCTCAAATAAAAAAGGTTAAGTGTAGATTTAAGACAAATCAAAAGAACATATAAGTGCACATTTGCAAAGAAGGCATTAAAGGAAAGTTGGAAAATCAAAGAGGGAAGAAAGACCAAACTACTTTCATCCAAAAAGACTAACAATGAGGACCATCTCCATGCACAAGTTCAAGGGTAAAGAGGAAGGGGGGCCTAGAAGTGCAAGATATTGATTATTTTGTATGAAGCAAACTAGTGCTTAAATCATTCAAGTCAAGAGTGTAAGCCTTAGAAAACAAAACTTCGGGTGAAAATGCATAAGGGTGTAATATTTTAATTTTAAAATGCTTTTATTGTAAATATATCTTCAACATCCTACTCTTCCCCCATTCCTTTAAATCAAAACTTCCCTTATTGGATAATCCAGTTGAGTGATTAGGAATTCATGAATTGGAGAAGGGATCAGAAGACCTACATCTTGTTCTTAGATAGAACATCAAAAAGTAGCCCAAGGGAAACAAGTGTGGGGGGGTATTATTGGATCCCATAGGAAATACTATAGATTCATACGCATGGGGCCTAGGACAAGTCACTAATAATCAAACGAATGTTTATTCCTTACTTGGAAGCATCATAATAGCCAAGGAAGAAAGAATCAAAACTCTGAAAATAATCGGTGACTATGGTTGTCATCAAAGCCATGCTTGGAAAAGTGACTCCCATGGACTTCAAATTGGAAACCATCATCACAATGGAAGGAAAGGAAACAATTTCCTTCATGAAAATCTCTTTATTTCATGTCAAAAGGTTCCTTAACACAATTGTTAGTTGGTGGGCTAATATAGCCACAAACCTTGAAATTCGAATTTTCCTGAAAAACAAGGGAAGCATTAAATGTTATATAGCTTAATGTGGCCCTTGGATTGGTGGAAAATCCCATCAACATTAATTCCATATGATTAAACATGCATATCATCATTCCCTTTGCTTCAATTTGGGAGCTTGGAGGATACACCACGGTCCTTGTAGCATGCAAGCATTTAAAAAGGACTTGGGAATTGAAGAGATTAGAAATTTAGTGTGCATTCATGGTGGGATAATGGTGAGAGCGGGTAACTAAATTGGGCACCCTGGCAAAAACAACCCGATAGGGAACATTCCCCTGTTTTGCATGAAAATTCTTCTTGAGATGTTAATTGGTGTCGGAGATACTTCACACACACATAGGATTTATTTTTCCTAAGGTTTTCCCTGTGTTTATTAGTCATTATTCAGTCTCCTATAGTTTAGGGAGAATATTCAGTTTCCTACATTCTAGGAGAATATTCTCTTCAGTTCACACTTTAGTTTGATCAATTGAGTGGAGTCTAGATGCCACATTAGTTTCATCACCATGCAACATTGGGATCGTCACCAACTAATGTGCATTGTCCTTGGGATTATCACCAGACTAGCGCATTACTCACGATTCACTGATCTCCTCCTCACTTTACTATGTTTCAGTCAGTTAACCGAGGATTGAGAGACTAGTTAACTCAGACTAGGTGGCATTTTACTCATGTAATTATCGGTGTGTGTCCAGATCACTCTAGACCACCACTATGGCGCATTGGCTTCTCTTCCAGTGCGCATTAGTTGAGTTATACAGAGTATATCATGTGTAAAGTATCATTCATTCACTTAGCTAATAGAATTCTTCCATTCTTTCTCTCTTGTTTCTCTCTTTTCTCATTTCTCTGCAAACTGTGTATGTATTTTTGTTAGCTAGATATTATATATGCAGCTTTATCCACATTTACATGGTATTAGAGCCGACGTATTGCTAGGAAAAAGACACACCAGATTCTTTTTGCAGGTACCAAAGATTGAAGACAGCAGGAAAAATGGAATTTCCAAAAGAATTCATTCTTACACCGTAAAATTTCTTTGCATGGAAGGAAAAGATGATAGTTCATATTTGAGGCAGAGGATTATACAGGTTAACCATGGACACAGAGACTGAACCCACATCAGCCATAGAAAAATCCAGGTATCAGAATTGAATCGATGAAGCATTTGGAACTATTTACAGTCTCATTTCTCCTGAACTCCTCTTTCACATATCCTCCTGTAAAAACCCCAATGAATCCTGGACCACCATGGAAGAGATTTTTGGAAAAGAGGAAGAGATGAGGGGACACATGCTTGAGGTGGAATTGCTCACTTTGGATCCAAAAACCTTCGACAATCTCCAAGATTTCTTTACCAAATATAAGGATTTGTTGTCGCAACTCAAGGCTTGCGGGGTTGATAAATATAAGGAGAAGAAACAAATGGTTCTTACCATTCTCTCCAAACTTGGTCTGGAATACTCAGTGTTTGTATCCACATTTCATTCAGTTAAGCTTTCCTTTGGAGCCACCTAGAAGATTCCATCTCTTGACGTCTTTATTGAATCTTTGACACAAGAGCAGAACAAGCTTATCAACATGGGAAAAATCAAAGGCCCAAAGGTGCATGCACTTGTTGTACAAGATGGTACCAATCATCCAAATAGGAAATCTAAAGACAAAGACAAAATTAAAGCATATTCAAATCCAAAGAAGGAAGGGTACTCAAAACCCTTCGACGATGCCTCCGGATCCAAAGGTGGAAAGGGAAGAAAAGGGAAGAAATGCACTTACTGCCATAAAGGATTCCATTCAGAATCTGCATGTATGCATAAAAAAATAGATCAAATGGCCCAAATACTTCAACAAAACAACATTGGATATTGCATCCTCGAGGGTGCCAAGAAGAAGAAGCCAGAGATCAAAATCCCAAGAAAGATAATTCTAGCCATGCTTTGATTGCCATCAAATCGTCTCCCAATGCTTGGATTGTAGATTCAAGGGAATCACACCACATGGAAGCCACAAAAGAAGTCTACTCTTCATTGGACACATGCAAAGGTCCTCATATTCTGATGGGGGATAACTCTCAGGTCGAGGTCATTGGCAAAGGAAGAATTGAACTCAGAAACGGGAGTTTCAAGAATGTGCTACATGTTCCCAATCTCTCCGTCAATATTCTCTTCGTGTATCAGATGAAAAACTCTGGCACTGCAAAGAGAGTAATATTCACACATGATGCATTGGATATCTATGACATGCAAACCAATTCCAAGGTTGCTACTGGTGAGGTAAATAATCAATCCAGACTCTACACATTTTCTGAATTTATTGAACCAGATTTTGCATTACCCATGCTGATGAAAGTAGTAGGATATGGCACGAAAAGTTCAGGAATTTAAATTTCGTATATATGCAACAGCTTAGAAAGTTGGGAATCGTTTATGGTCTACCTGACATCCACTTCTCCAAAGGAATTTGTGAGGGATGTGTTCTTGGAAAACACCCTCAAGAGAAATTCGACAAAGGAAAGACTCAGAAGGCTTCCTTTCCTTTGTATTTGATCCATAGTGACATCATAGGCCCTTTTCCACATCCATCAATCAGTAAAGAAAGGTACCTGCTCATTTTTGTTGATGATTTCTCACGCTTCACATGGATTTTCTTTCTCAAGAAAAAATCAGAGGTCTTTCAACACCTTAAAGATTTCAAATCCCTTGTTGAGACACAGTCAGAAAAGAAGATCAAAGTCCTTAGGACAGATAACGGGGTAGAGTATGTCAACCATGAGATACAAAATCTTTTTCATGAGGTCGTGATTCAGTTGCAACACACGGTTCCTTATACTCCGCAGCAAAACAAAGTTGTTGAGCGGAAAAATAGATCTCTGAAAGAGATGGCATCTTTCATGCTACATGCAAAGTCACTTCCACAGAGATTATGGGCTGAAGCACTTAATTGTGCAACCTACATCCAAAACATATCTCCCCATAGATATGCCAAGGATAAGACCCCCTACGAGGCTTGGAGTGGCCTCAAACCGGAAGTGACCCACTTCCATATATTCGGTTCTCGTGCATGGACCAGGATTCCCTCTGAGAAGAGGAAGGCACTTGATCCACAGAGCACAGAGTGTATATTTTTTGAATACCCGGACGGTGTGAAGGGATATAGTCTCATTGATATTTCCTCGGACTGACTCATCATTGAGCGTAGTGCCCAATTCAAGGAAATTATCTCGCATGTACCTCAGAAGCCGCATGCAGACACTTTTGTTCTTCCACCTGTTAGAGATGATGAGCATGCACATGCCGACTCTTATTTAGATGAGAGTTCTTATTCAGAGGATTTAGATGATTTAGATACCGAGTTAGTTAGTCAGATGAAGATTCAGTGCATAAAGATGCAGATGCAGAGCCAGAGTCGAGGCCCAAGTGGGCCAAGGATACTCTTCAGGATGTAGGAGATATTGTTGGGGATCCAACTGATACCAGGAGGATGCGATCTGATTTCGAGGAGCCTCCTCTTGAACTCACTGCCACTGAACTGATTCCCCCCAAGAATTTTTTCTTGGTTCAGTCTTCAGATCCACAGTCCTATGGCGAGGTTGTCGAGAATCCCTTTTGGGAATCCGCCATGCATGAGGAGTACAAATCCTCCTCGAGAACCAGACTTGGGATCTAGTTCCCCTTCCTGCAGGAAGGAAACTTGTCAGGTGCATATGTCAGTCTACAAAACCAAGAGAACAGTGGATGGACAGGTTAGCAGATACAAAGCCATGCTTGTTTCCAAATGATTTCAGCAGGTGCATGGAAATGAATATGACGAGACCTTTTCTCTAGTAGCGAAGATGGATTCCATACATTTATCACTTTCCATTGCGGCAACCAAGGGATGGGAAGTCCACCAGATGGACGTGAAGAATGCATTTCTTCATGGATATCTCTATGAGGAGATCTACATGGAGCAACCCCAAGGCTTCATGCATGATTCATATTTGGTCTATCGACTGAAGAAGTCTCTTTATGGCCTCAAGCAGGTCCCAAGGGCATGGTATGCCAAGATGGACTCCTACCTGTTGTCATGGAAATTTGTATGTTGTAAGTCATACCTGAATGTTTACATGCTTAGAATGACAGTTTCACTTCTACTCCTAGTTCTATATGTTGATGATTTGTTGATCATCGGTTTCTTGACTTCAACGATTTTTGCAGTCAAGAGAATTCTACATGACAGGTTCTTTATGACGAACATGGGTCCGCTACATTTCTTCCTTGGAATTGAGATCAGTCAGGATGCATCATTCATTAAACTGTCTTAGGCCAAGTATGCATGAGATCTCCTCAAGAGATTTCACATGATAGATTGCAAGTCTTCCCCAACTCCCTTCCTATCAGGATTTAGACTTGAAAATGGTGGGGACACTCCACTGGTGGACAACACACTATACAGACAACTAGTGGGGAGCTTGTTGTATCTCACACACTCCAGACCAGACCTCTCCTATGAAGTTGGAGAAGTCTCCATGTTCATGCAAGAGTCACATGAGCTACATTAGAAGGATGCAAAGTGTATCCTTCGATACATACATGGCACCAACACCTTTGGTATTCACTATGTAGCAGACTCAACATTGGACTTCATCGGGTTCACTGATTCTGACTGGGCTGGTGACAACATCGATCACAAATCCATATCTGGTTACTCACTTAGTTTTGGTTTTGGGCCCATCTGTTGGTCGAGCAAGAAGCATGAAACTATTTCTCTATCTTTAGTCGAGGCAGAGTACATAAAGGTATTTAACATAACCATTCAGGCTATGTGGCTACAACATTTTCTCACTAAGTTGGGCATTCAGTTTCACAGGTTGATCGTCATTTGGTGTGACAACCATAGCACTTTGAAGTTCTATAGAGATCCAATTCAGAGGCAGTAGACGAAGCACATCGAGATCCACATGCACTACATCTGAGACTTAGTACACAAGGGGATCATCGACCTGCAGTTATGCCCTTCAACAAAACAGGCTGCAGACATCTTCACCAAGACCTTCACTGAGCAAAAGTTCCATTCTTTGCGTAGTCGTCTTGAAGTGAAGGACACGGTTTCCTAGCAACTGTCAATTCTTTTTCTTACATGCATTGTACTTTGAGGGGGGGGGGTTCCCATGAGTTTTTCCCTCTTTCCTCATTTATTTCAATGTATCTTTTGTATTTGGGTACCTAACATGGCCTCATTGTCGTGACCCATTCTTTATTTTCACCATAGTGATGTTCAAGGGGGGTGTTGAAGATACTTCACATACACCTAGGATTTATTTTTCCTAAGGTTTTCCCTATGTTTATTAGTCATTATTCAGTCTCCTATAGTTTAGGGAGAATATTATTTTTCCTACATTCTAGGAGAATATTCTCTTCAGTTCACACTTTAGTTTGATCAGTTGAGTGGAGTCTAGATGCCACATTGGTTTCATCACCATGCAGCATTGGGATCATCGCCAGTTAATGCGCATTGTCCTTGGGATTATCACGAGACTAGCACATTACTCATAATTTTCTGATCTCCTCCTCACTTCACTCTATTTCAGCCAGTTAACTAGGGACTGAGAGACTAGTTAACTCAGACTAGGTGTCAATTTACTCCCGTAATTGTCGATGTGTGTCCAGATCACTCTAGACCACCACTATGGCACATTGGCTTCTCCTCCAGTGCACATTAGTTTAGTTATACAGAGTATATCATGTGTAAATTATCATTCATTCACTTGGTTAATAGAATTCTTCCATTCTTTCTCTCTTGTTTCTCTCTTTTCTCATTTCTCTACAAACTATGTAAGTATTTTTGCTAGCTAGATCTTATCTGTGCAGGTTCATCCACATTTATATTTGGAACCATTTGTGTTGGTATTTGCATTGGATTTGTTGCAAGGGTTTCAACTCTTGAGGATGGCAATGATATTTTATATAACAAGATCGATAGAACCTCCCATTCTCAAGTGGGTTTTCCATTGGTTTTGACTTGGAATCCAAAGCCTCCTATTCTAGGAAATCTTGTTAATTCTAATGCTATAGAGCGGGTAGATAATAATTTTTATGGATTATCATTCCATGTCATCTTTGGATCTAAAGGGATTCAATTTAGGATGTTGTTATATACAAGTTTCTCTCACCTTTCTCCTTTTTTTTAATAAACTTGTTGATGCCTCCTCTCTATTTATCATCTAGATTGAATTTTCCCATTTGTTGTTGTTAGCAAGATTTCTTGTATAGGGGTCTTCTCCTCTCTGATTTTAGGCCTCTGGTGTAAACGCATAGAAGTGGGGTTTGAAAACCGGTCGAATTTGTTTTATTCAAAGGCCGCAGCCATAAGCGTCGAGCGCAGCTCACAGAAGAAGTCCATTTCGGGCTTAAAATCAAGTGAGCGAGCAGTCTAATTTCAACGGCAAGGATCAATTGACGAAGCAGATCGACGGTCATCGGGATTTCGGGGCTACCAAATTGCTCGAGATATAGCACGAGAGATAGCACCTATATTTCAAGACAAATCTGGTTCGGTCGTCCATCTAAAGGACACGCGGCGCACATCCGTGCTTTCGCAGTTTGGTAAATCGAGAATTTGAGGAAGAAACGCATTGTGAACTCCCGGTGCAAGAAATCCCGAGAAGATCGGGACCATTGATCAGAAAGATACGCAGCGCAAGATCCAAGCCACGGGTGGGGCCTTTCGGGATTTTCATAGTGAAGTCGCCAACGTCATCTCGGCCATCCGATCCAAAGGACGCGTGGCGCAAGTTCTAGTCACGTCGGCATTCCGGCATTCAAGAGTTCAAAGGGTAAGGGCTCCTCGTCATTTCACATCTCGAAACCCCGAACCCCGAAGCACCGAAAGCGCCCAGAGTCGGGCCCATGGTTTTGGCACCTGCTCACAAAGGAACAGGCCTGGAGAAGGGGTGCTAACATTTATCGCGTGGCAAGGCGGGTCCCAAAGCACCGAAAGCATCTCAGCCATCCATTTCGTAGGGGCACATGGTGCGCGATTAGGCTCTTTGCCTTTTCGCCCATCGCGACTTTGAAACACAAGGTGCATCCCCCTCCCAACCGCGAAACGCGAAATGCCGAAAGCGCCTTTGAATCTAGGCACAGGGTCACAACCCACGGTCACTTGGGGGCGATAGAAAGAACTGCACAAAGGGCCGAAGTGTCGGGTTTAGCTACAGAAGGGATCACCGCGTCCTCCAGAGACTAGTTCAGCTCAACCTCGATCTTGGTCCTCGTTAAAAATAAATGAAGGTGGATGGAGGTAGTTGAAACCTCAGCTCGAGCCATAAATGGAAGGTATGGGAGGCCTGGAGCAATTAGCCCATGGTACCCTTGCGGGCAAGTCCCCCCTGCAAGAGCCATGCTAAGTTAAGGTGGCGTCTGACAAAGGAGTTCAGGCCAGATTTGACTAAGGAGACGCCACACCTTGAAAGTCATGAGACGCCTCTTCTAGGCAAAAGGGGAAGAGTATATGTAGCCATTTTTGCCATTTTTGTAAGCATCGATGGTAGAGAGGAGCTCTTGATTGTAATGTTTTAACAGGCACTCTAGTTCTCTGGTTATGCATCTGTATGTAAGATTTCTTGTTTAATGAAAGACAATTTCCTTATTCCATCTAGTTTTCATCTCATACCGAGGGAGTTCATGATTGACTGATTCACATGAATTATTGCAGTTGTGTTATGATAAAGGATTTATTGTGGCATTATTGTATTCTCTGGTTTTTTGCGTTTGAATGTAAGAAGATCTCGCGTTTAAATGCATTCTCCTACAGTCTGCTAGAAACCTAATGTTGACAATAGACCTTTGCATCTCTCTGATACAAGTCTTCCCCCTACTCACCCTTACTACAACTCACTGTCTGGAGTATGTCTAAGACCTCACTTACCCATGCATCCCTGGCCTAGTGTCGGAGTTGAAACAATATCGTCCGAGTTTACTTCCATTCGGTCACCCCTTTCATACGAAAATCATGACATTAACTAATGGGCGTCGGGCTCTTCTCCTGCTGCAATCTAGGAGTGACTTCCGACGCTAACAGTTGTGATAGTGTTAATGGATATCATTTAAGTCCCCTTGGAGAAATATTTATTTCTCGTCCAATTAAGAGTCTTGCCTATGAAAGTTTAAATTTGAGATCTTGTTTCAATTTAAAAACTTGGGAAAAATTATATTTCGAGGGGTCTGGAACAGAGGTCTTAGTGCTAGAAACTCTATTTCCATTAGTCCATGTTCTTTGTCTTCTAGAAGTCTGTTGAGATTCTCCTTTTTTCTCATCTTATGTTGGAGGTTTTGCTTTGGGTTTTAATTCCTTTGAGTTTAATATCCCGATTTCATTTGGCGTATGTATTTTTGGTGTTGACCCTTGAACTAGCAGCCTCCTAATTTTCATGGGAGATACGACATTTACGGTTGAGACACAAGACTTATCTTCACCCAGACATTTCTCAAGTTTTCTAGATAGAAAAGGCACACGATATGGACAATAAGGATCTCTCAAAATTTATAAGAATTCTATGAAGCATAAGGAGGTGCATACAATACAACAAGAGGAATTTTCTCTCTATAATTGCAAATATCAATTAGATTGAGTATCATTGTATCGAACATCATGTTAATATAATGAATATGTAAATCCATCAAAAGCAAAGAATCAATATTCTCAAAATTCAATGTATCATGGTAAGGAATTTGGCCTTGAATCTTTGTAAAGAATCTCAATCTTCAACCTCTAGTAATTGAGTATCCGACAATTCTGTGAAGATGAATTACAAAGAAGAAGAAATTCTCCATCAGCATAATGAGCCAATGAACCTATAATAACACAACTCCTTCCCTTCTAATGTAGGGCAAGATGAGGCAAATAGTAATCAAGTATTTCATTGATTTTCATGTACTTTAAAGTTATTATAATCTTAGGAGTCTTTGCAAGCAGACCACCAACGAGAACACTTGGAATGCCTTTTATGTAGTAAGTTTTGAATTGTTTTTTGGTAGCAATATAGCACTACTTAGTTTTAATTTTGGAACTTTGGACAATTTATATATAAACTTTGACATCTCTACTACAACCCTTTATTAATACAATATATATATATATATATATATATATATATATATATAT
>SNQJ01S0098076.1:48170-59389 GCA_010110895.2 Picea sitchensis | reverse complement strand
CTAATAAGCCAAAGTCTATTTGAGAATATGTATTGATCTATTCTGGCCTCTATAGAAAGGTGGTACTTTTTTTCTTTTTGAAGAGTTTGTTATGGTTGATATTGGTGAGGGGAGGGTGGAATCTACAAAAAATATTATTCAGTTGGTTTATTGATGATAAGTGGTGAAGGATTTACCACAACCTTCCCTGAATGAAGGTGAATATCATTACAATCTACAAGATACACAAAGTAGGATGGATAGGTTACCATTTTATTATTGTATACCAAATGGACCAGTTTATTTTTGTTGGGGTTCGGTTTAGGTTGCACAAGAAATTGTGGTTGTTTTCTAGGTTGTGAGTTGTTGTTTTTCTAAGGAGGTAGTATCAATGCATGTTTCTATTGTTATGACCATCCTTGTTGAGGTATCCAAGGATTATGAGGAGTTGTTTGTTGTGGTTTTTGATAATATAAAGTTGGTTTTTGTTGTCTTGGAGATGTTGAGTATTACCATGGTTGTGGAGACAGGGCTTGGATTAACCATTGCTAAATATTTGCATGGTACCAATTTTTGCGGAGGGAATGGTTCATTCAATTATCCCATAAGGAATACCTTGAGGAATCTATCAAGGTACTCATTGCCTTCTCTTATTAATGAATCACACTTGCTCCATGTTCTCCTTGGCACCTTGGTACATGGATTTCAAACTAGAAAATTGTGGGCATTGGCTTGTGTTGTGGTTTTCCTTACAAATGATGTAGACTTCTAGAATTTTTAGTGGGAATTGATGGTGAGAATGCTTCTTACTATACCTTAGAAAAAATATTATTGAATCCTTTTTTTCCTCCTCTCATTTCTTCTTAATTTGGATAATGTATAATTGCATGGATAATGAATGCAAAATGTATATTTTTGTTTCCTTCATAAAGTTACCAATTTATATTTTGGTCCCTCTAGACATTGTTTTGAGGACTATTTAGTAGTCCCTCTAGGGAATTTTCTCTTTCTTATAGTATCCCTTGAATAATTCCTAAAGACTTCTCTAGTTTGATCATATGTGAATTGTGAGATGACCATAACTGAAAATAAATTCAAAGTCTCCATCCATTCTTCTCTCACACCCCCATGGAGTACCAACTCAAGATATTATTCGTCCAATATGTAGATAGTATAATTTTTGTAGCTAAAATAGAATCTTTTGGCATAATATTCTAGAGACTCATGTTCTCCCCAGACCATCCTAAATATCTCATCTCTAGTTTCCTTATCTTTTCAATAATCCCTACATTTATAAATGAATCCTTCCTTAATCTATTCCTAAGTATTAATATTATTCTCGTCAAGACTCATTAACTAGAAAAGTGTCTCCTCCTTCAAGGTAAATGGGAACAACTTGAGCTTCTGGCCATTATATTTCCACTCATAAGCTCTGTAAAGTACCTAAAATTCAAATAGAAAAGTATCATGGTCCTCCATAAAATATGAATGTGAGGAAGGATAGAGCGATTAATGTTCTTCATTCTTTATTCCCCCTTTCTTTCTTGAATAGGGATTTCAAAGATCATTTATTTATCTTATCCTCTCTCTTATGTGATATTGAATAAGGAAATAAACCCCCAAGTGGATGAATAAGGTTCCAAATCTCATGATATTTCTCATGTATGGGGTTTATAAATATTGATAGCAACTTCTTCAATTACTTTTGTAGTAGTCGACCCTCCTTATCTAGTTTCGGGCTTCCCAACAAATTTTTTTAGTAATTTACATGCCTTGATTTGACCTCCTCTAGTGTCTCATCTTATAAAATATTCAACAGAATCCTCCTTTTTTACCTTAGGTCCTTCAAAAAATAGTTCAAAATCCCATTATTTTCCTTGGTCTATAGAATATACCCCTCACCTACTACTTGATGTTTGCTCTGCACCAGAGTTAAGTAATTTTGGTAAAAAGTGACCTAACTTATCCCTAAGGTGATGCATGCATCATAATCAAAGAAAATACAATGATTTAAAACATGGTAAAGAAAAAGATATTGAATTTAAAAAAGAGGACCACCACAAAGATAAATGTTTAGGAATTGGGGATGCTTCTCCCCTTCATAGTGAAATCCTAATTTTAGAGGTATTTTCCTCCTTGATGATTTTAGCACCTCCTCGACAATGTCAACAAAAAGTGACATACTAAAGAATAAAAAAATTATTGAAGTTGTTGAATCCTACAACTACACTTAAATAATCGACCAATGCATGTAATATTTTTAGGTGTTGTGCATTATATATGCAACCCCCTATGCCTCAACAATACCGAAATGGTCATTACTTGGTATTTGAATTCTATTAAATTAATAATGCAACTAAACTACTAATTATAATTAAGCCTACTCTAAAACAATATTTATGGACTTTGTATATCAATTTTTCCAAGTTATAGGGTGTCCCTTGGCTCTCTAGGTTTGACTCCTTAAAATAATCTTACTTGTAAAGAGTAGACACACTACAAAAAATTAATCATACTACTAAAATAAAATCCTGACATTCAAAGCATGATACTATACTATAGAGAGAAAGGGATCTATCTAAAAATCACTTAAGATAATCAACACAACAAATATTTAGCCAACATGGTCATCGTACACTAGCAGAAGCATCCATAAGAAATTACAACTACAAAATAAAATATTGAGATTAAGCAAAAGGGGATTTATTATAGGTATGCATAGCTATGGAATGAAAATGGAAAACATGAACATACACACAATAGGTACATTCACCAATTGAACTCTCAAAGTATTACCTTGCTTAGGTAGAGTTTGTGGGCCTTGTGATAATTCCTAGCTTGAAATCTAATGAGCCAAGTGATTTCATTATTAGAGGTGATTTTTGAAGAGCAAACTAACACTATGCAATACAAATATGGGCAGCTTCCATAGGGTTTTAAAAAACTTGATTTGCATAGAATTCTATTAATACTAGAGATCTCTTGGATCCCTCAAAACGGGTACCAAGGAATTCCAAGACTCCCCTTAAGTGATTTTCCCTCAAGAAATTCTTGAGTTCACAACACACCCTAAAGTTTTTGCAATTTTTGGATACCACTTATCTTTATTTTTGCAATTTTTGGATACCACTTATCTTTAAGTTTTTGTTCATCCTAAAAAATAAATTATGCATATTATTTTTTATGGATTTTTGCTTATTAGTGAGTCTTTTCTATTCATTCCCTTTGCTTCATGAAAACCCAAAATTTCCTAAAGTCCTTTTTCCTTGTTCATCTAGTTCTTAAAGACTTTCATCGGTAGTGAGAAGTCATTTTCATTGTCGATGTGAAAGCCAAATTTTTCATTGATAATAAAGTGGAAAAGGGTGTCGATGGAAAGTGTTTTTCAAAAGTTACTTTCTTTTCTAACCATTGGTTGATCTATAATCATGGGACTTATAGCTAACTCACTTCACCAACACAGATTCTTTTGTGGAATTACTATTCTTCTATATCTCAGGATCTGTCTCTAGCTTACACAAAGTTCTCTATATTTTGGAGGCTACCAAGCCTCAATCCTTTTTCCTATACATGTACCTTTCTTATTCTCTTGATGAGAAGTTCCTCGCTCAACACATTTTTTCAATACCTGGGTGCAATGCCAAACTCACTCAATCTCACCCAATGCTCTGAACATAACCCTCTGTTGTATAATAAACTTTCATGGTTGGTAGATGAAATACTTTCTCAATGCATTCAATATCTTATCACAACAATTCCAATTCTCTATCACATTCAAACATTCAAGGAAAAATAAAAATGGATAGTATTCTAAGACACTAACTCGCCTGCATTCGAGAGTGGATGGTTTACAGTATATTTATTTTAATTAATTTTCCACAATTCACCCAAGTGTGGCGCTCTTCCAAGTTAATGATACAGACAACAATACTCAAAGAATCATATCGCTATATGTAGCCTTTGACTAGGATTTAACTAGAGAACACCAAGTAATGTTGAAGGAGGAGAGTCAATGCTTGAAATTCCAACCAGATGCACTAATGTATGTCAATATTGACTCACATGAAATTCCTTGGATGTCCACACATGTAAATAAATATAGTGAATGAATGACTAAAATGGTAGTGGTATAATACCTAATAATCAGTTCCTTTGGTCCCCATAGTTAGAGAGCGACCCCAGGAGAGAGAAATTTCATTTAGGAAAGGTTTCCAACATCTCTGGAAGGATGGCCATGGATTTCCCCTTGCCCAGATCACTCAACAATGGATATTAACTGCTAGTGAGATGGTTATGCCATTAAACAAATATTCTTTATAAAAATAACTCTCACATAGTAATAAAAAAATGCAGCAATTAACTCCTCATACATCAAAATAAGATACAGAGTAGTCATTAAATAACCAGTAAGCTACCATAAAACAAAATGGAAAATTTAACCACAACACACAAAAGAAAAACAACTCATTGAGACATGATTTGTTTTTACCCTGGAACCCAAATGGGAAAAATAATTTTGAATGGTACTCGATATTCCTCTCTCCTCCTCCATGGACAAAATATATTTGGTTATGATAGAGAGTGAACAAATAGGGATATTTACGGGGTAAGGAATGCCAACAACCATGAATCTTCACTTCCCATTCCTTGGCCTTCTCAACTATTCTTTTTTATCAGTTAATTATTTTTTAAGTGTTTCTCTCGCATCCTCATTTGGCTTATTCAAATTTACACTTGCATTGTTTTACATAGCTTACATGACCTTGATTAATTGTCATGTTGTCTTGTAGGTACTTAGTCTTATCCATTGTTGGTTTGGATCCATTTTGGGTCACACCTCCCCATTGATAGGATTTTTGATCTCCAAAAGCTCAAGGAAACCAATTAGGATTAATGTTGTCTTCCTCTCTGGAACGTGGCTCTGAGGCTAGCTCCTAGATACAAATCTAACTCTAGCTTTGGCTACATGCTCTGGTCCTCAACTATGGCTCTAGCTTTGGTTTTGGCTCACTTGTTCACATAATGCATAAATCTTCTCATTGACTCTCATCTCTAAGCAATATCTAGATCCAAACTCTGAACTCAACGTCCATTCCCATATCCCTCTCCACCTTGGAGACAATCCATCTTGGTAATCATGAAGCCAAGTTGAATACTGGTATTCTTGTTCAGTGTGATCCTAGCTTGCTTCCATCAAATATAAGGCCTATGAAAGGAAGTGTGGCCACCTTCTTAAGCTATGATTTTTATTTCTCGCATGGAAACAACTCTCAACTTCCTGCACATGATTGGAAGTACACCATGGATTTCTCAAGAACTCTTCTAAGGTCATTTATATTCATGGGCCAATCTCTATCAAAAATACAATATGGGGTTCTTTATATGCAATAAAAGAAAAAATAATTGGATTGTGGTTGCTCTTAACATCAACCTATTTTACTTATTGTTTGTTTTCCTTCTCTCTTGTGTTGTTATCTCTCCTTGGAAAAAAAATTGTCACTTGGAATAGAGATGCACGAAGCTCTTCATCTTCTTCAATATTCACTCTCCACACCCTTCTCATGGTTGTGCAGTTTCTAGGGTGAAGTTGCAGATGAAGTCACCGACACTTTTCTTCCCAGTGACCACTCAAATTGTATTGGTGGTAAAAGTTTTGGTTGATGCTACAAGGAATTCTCGACATACTCCTCCTCTCCATGTGTCTTTTATTTTTTCTATATTGGAGAAGCCTTCTTCCCATTCCTCCCCTGAAAGAAATATTTCCTATGGCATGTGGTTTTCCTCTCCTAGTAGTATGCCTCACAATGGCCTTTCTTTACAAAATGTGAGCATGCCTTTGCATACCAAAAAATTTCTATGGCATGGTCTCTCTTCTTGCAATAGTGACAAACAAGGAATATCTTGTTTGACATAGACCTCCTAGTCTTCTTCTTCTTCATGCTTTCACTGATTGGTTTGTAGTTTTTTTTGTGTGTAGGTGTAGGATGAGTTTGTGAACTGTCCTCATTTTCCCCTCCTTAAATCCATCACAAGAAGTCTAAAGTGGTAGTGGGGATGCCACTTTCACTTAACATTGTTGTTCCTTCTCTTGATGAGTAGGCCAACTTCAACATGTCTTTTTCCTTCACACAAATAGTCTTCATGGTGATGGAATTTTCACTTCTTCCATCAAATTCTAGGCCTTCATGCTTGGACCTTGGCATAGCTACAATGGGGCTAAAGATTCCTTATCTCCTCTTTCCTGGCCATTTTCCATCATAGCCCATTTTCCTTAAGATCTTGGAACCAATGCCTCTGATATGCTTCTCAAATTCACCAAGTTGTTCTTGAGGAATGCATATGAAAGGTGGGTTAACCGAAATGGTATTGGTCATGGTGTTGGTTGAGGCAATGGTAATGGATGGTGGCCTTTCTCTTTGGTTCTCCTGAACAATTGATTGGAGCTTCTCTAAGGCATCCTCCTTCTTTTCCAACTCATGTTGTAGTTGTACCAATATCTTAGTGAGCCTGTATTATTTCTAGCGATCCAATTAGATGAAATTCTCACCAAGGTGTGAAAGTTTTTCTTTGTGATTGTCCCAATATGTCATGACCGATGTGAGGGATTCCAAATGTTCTTCAAACTTCTTATTGAGAAATGGAAACAACTTGGTAGAGGTATCTATGTGCTTCTCCATCTCTACCACCCTTTGGTTAAATATCTTAACATGATCCTTCAAGTGATCATTATTCTATGGGAGCTAAGTATTTTGGGCCCTTAAGTCTTCCAACTTGTATATGCTTGCCTTACCCATCCCGAGGTCTGCAATATTTTTTTCACAGTTTTGGAAGTAGTTTATCCATCAAGGATGCAATTTATTTGATACCATATGATCCATAATCATGGGACTTACAACCAACTCACTTCACAAACAAGGATTCTATTGTGGAATTATCGTTCTTCTCTATATCAACCTATGTCTCTATCTTGCATAGAGTTCTCTATCTTTTGGAGGATACCAAGCCTCAGTCGTCTATCATGTACATGGACCTTTCTTATTCTCCTGATCACAATCTCCTCACTCAATGAATTTGTTCAATATTTGGGTGCAATGCAAAACTCACTCACTCTCACCCAACGCTCTGAACATAAACTTTTGTTGTATAATGAACTTTAATAGTTGGTAGATGTAAACAAAATTCATTACATTCAATCTCTTATTACAACAATTCCAATTCTCTAACACATTCACACACACAAGAAAAAATAAAAATGGATAGGATTCTAAGACACTAACATGCTTGTGTTCATGAGTGGATGGTTTACGGTATCTTTGTTTCAATTAATTGTCCACAATTCACCCAAGTGTGGAGCTATTCCAAGTGAATGATACAGACAAAAAAACTCAAACCTCAAATTGATATAGGTAGGATTTGAATGGGATTTAACTAGTGAATACCATGTAATGTTGATGCACCAATGTATATCAATCTTGACTTGCATTAAATTTCTTGGATTCCCACACACGTACAAAAATATAGTGAATGAATGACTAAAAGGGTAGAGGCATAATACCTAATAATCAGTGCCTTTGGTCCCTTGATGCCACATCACCTTTAATGGAAAACCATAAACAAAATAAGGTTCCCAACATCTTGACAACCAAGTCCTCCAAACGTAAATCATTGATTATATAATTGGATACAAAACTGGAATCATTATTTTCATGGATAGAAATGAGAAAGTGTCTTTTTTGAAGGGAGGATAAAATTATGGAATACTCTACCAATGTTACCATATCAGTCGAATACATTTCCCATTTGTCAAGGCACTTACTCCACTTACTCATGTAGATTATAACCCCCCAATCAATTGTGACGATGCTTGAGCATGGAGAATATCCCCAGCAGTTACATGGAATTCCCAATAAGTGGTTTAGTGCATGGCTATGTTTGACAACAAGGAATACATATGTGGGGTCTCTCCTCATGCTAGGGTTTTCACACATAATTGTAGGGAGAAATAAGATAAGTGTTGGGATGCCCAGGAGAAAGGGAGTGATTCATAGAGTGCCCATAAGCTAGGATCAAGAATAGAGTGTTAGACAACAAGAGACTCAGCCAAGGGATGCCCAATCGATATGGTTCATGCACACTAGTGTTTAGACAAACAAACATCATTTTGGGTATTCTCAACTAGTAGGGTTGGAGAAAATCATGGTACCCAACAAAGAATGATGCATGGGTTCTCTCCAAGCACTAGGCTAGCACAAAGGTATGTAACCATCTAAATAATAATGTGTGGGTTGTATTGGTTGCTATGGTTTAGGGTGTAGAATTTAATATACAACAAGATGAATTCATTACAGCATTGGATAGCCAAAGAAGGACGTGGGAAGCATTGCCAAGTTATGGAAAAAAAATTGGCAATCAAGATGAGGTTGTGTATAGTTTAAAAAAAATGTGAGCAATGGATTATGTGCCTAATAGCTAAGGTTCACCTCCCAGAGAGAGAGAGCAACCCCTAGGAGAGAAAAAATTTGTTTTGGAAAGTTTTTCTATAGCTTCGAAAGGATGACCATGGATTTCCCCTCGCCAAACTCACTCAACGGTGGAAATTAACTCATTGTTGAGATGGTTACGCCATTAAACCAATATTCTTTGTAAAAATAAGTCTCACGCAATACTAAAAGGAATGCAGCAATCAACTCCTCATACATTAAAATAAGATATAGAGTATACATTAAAAATAGCCAGCAAGCTACCACAAAACACAATGGATAATTTAACCACAATAGATAGAAGAAAAGCAACTCATTGTGACATGATTTTTTTTACATTGGAACCCAAATGGGAAAACCAGTTTTGACTGGTGCTCAATATTCCTCTCATGGAAATCTCCAGTACAATTCTCTCCTCCTCCGTGGCCAAAATCCCTTTGAGTATGATAGAGAGTGAAGAAATAGGGAGAGCTAGGGGGTAAGGGAAGGCCAATTATGTAGCCTTGTTTCCTATTCATTTTTATCATTCAATTATTATTTTTAAACGTTTCTCTTGCATCTTCATTTGTCTTATTCAAATTTACAATTTCATTATTTTACATAGCTCATATGACCTTGATTGATTGTCATGTTGTCTAGTAGGTATTCAGTCTTATCCATTCTTGGTTTGGATCCATTTCGGATCATCGACCAACTATACGTACTTTGTGTCAATGAAAGTTAAAAGAACCATCGATCACCAAAGTAAAATTTCATGTCGATGACCACTCGTCGACGGTAACTTTTCACTTTAACCGAAATGAAAAAAAGGAAAAGGGAAATAATGATAAAGTGAAAAACATTGTCGATAATGCTCATCACTATGTTTTTGAACTTTCATTCTTCATAGTGAAAAACTCAACCGGAAACCCCATTTTGAATTGACTTAGAGAATCCATATGATCACTTTATCAAATGAAATATGCATCATTGCATTTCCAAACTTTGCCCGAACACTAAAGTACGAATCGTCTGCCCATAACAAGGTCGATTAGTCGTTGTTGGCCATTAATTCATCGATTCGGTCACTAGATTGTCCAATTTCCATTAAATTGCTAATTTGTAGAATCCAATTGGGTTCAATATAGATTTGGCAATGATGGCACTAGTTTGTTTCAATTTTTCTATAAGTATTCAATTTTTTCCATTGTGTTTCTTATTGAATCGAGAAATGAAGCATTGTGTGCAAGAAGTTGAAATCTGTGAGTGAGAATTTGAACATTTTGATCTTTGATTGTAAGTGTAAGCATGGTGTAATATAGATAATTGAGAACTAGGATATTTTATTAATTAAGTGTGAATCCCCTGAGTGATTGTTTGTTCAGTTTCATGCTTTCTCTACTCTTCGCTCGTGGTCAACTAAGTTTTTTGGTAGAGTTTGACTACATTTTTTCATTCATCTTATTAATACAACATTGTTAGCATTTCATCATTCTAGGTGTGTTCATGAACTCTCTAATTTCAATTTTGATTGAATGTTTCCTCTGTTGTAGTGAATTAGACAATTTGAAGACTGTGGATGTTCTTTTTTGGAAATAAAATGAATGCTTCTTATTTCTTATTAAATTCTTGTTCAATTTTGTATGTGAATCTATATCTCAGGCCATTAATTCATTTCAGAATTTGATATAATCTTGGAATGATGAATTGTGTTATGAATCAATGTTTTTTTGTCTTTTAATATGTTCCTATTGTAGAAATTTAATGACAAAAATCAGCAAGCTAATATTTTGTCATACACTTAGCAACCTAGAGATAATTGTCTTGCATGAACTCTTAAATGTCTAAAACCCACATTCATAAATTACCATAAGTAGAAATCAACATTTCTAAGAAATTTATGGAGCGGAATAAACATAATGAACAACATTCAACCAACCATGAATAACTCAGAAATTTAGGCAAATGCCAGGGAAAATCCCAATGTGGGGAAACCTAATGAGAGAGAGAGTTTTATTATTCATCTTCAAGAAAGTACATATCAGCAGCAATAACACAATTTCTAGCCAAGAGAAAAAACACTTAGAACACCCAAAAATTGTCACAAAAATTTATGCCTTGAAAAAAATGCCAAGCCCGTAGTATTGTACGGCCCACCCAGAAAATATGCAACTCGAAATCCATGCAAACAGTCTACTGTACAGACTATTTTGTATGACCCAGCAACAATAAAATTTCTCAAAAAAGCTTCGAAAATTGTTCCAATGCTACCTCAATTTTTGTGCCTGCTTCCCCTTGTTGTATGGACTATACGGATCTATATAGTACGACCTCTAACAACAGAAAAATGACCCAACACTCATATAGAAATTCCTGCTTGGGATTTGTGCCCAATATCTCTTGAGAAATGCACCCTCCTTGCTACCCTCTTTCCTCTCTCAAGCTTACTTAGAAAATCTCTCAAACTCCTTCTCTCAATGTGTCTTATAAAATATGAAGATGACCTTTTCCCTCCAAAGTGTCTTTTCACCTTACCCAACCCTAAATCCAAAGGCCAAGATCTAATCTTTCATTTACAATATCAAGGGCCATGATTCATTCCCTCCAAAATAAATCACTTAAAATATTAAAGTACATTTCACTTTATTACATAAGTGCACTTTATGAAACAAATTCACTTTAATATTAGAAGGAACACTTTATTAAAAATTCACTTTAATAAAAGAACCACTTTACAACTTTATAAAAACCAGTTACATAGTTAAGTGCCTAGTAGTGTCA
>SNQJ01S0098076.1:34017-48120 GCA_010110895.2 Picea sitchensis | reverse complement strand
TTCCTCTCTCAAGCTTACTTAGAAAATCTCTCAAACTCCTTCTCTCAATGTGTCTTATAAAATATGAAGATGACCTTTTCCCTCCAAAGTGTCTTTTCACCTTACCCAACCCTAAATCCAAAGGCCAAGATCTAATCTTTCATTTACAATATCAAGGGCCATGATTCATTCCCTCTAAAATAAATCACTTAAAATATTAAAGTACATTTCACTTTATTACATAAGTGCACTTTATGAAATAAATTCACTTTAATATTAGAAGGAACACTTTATTAAAAATTCACTTTAATAAAAGAACCACTTTACAACTTTATAAAAACCAGTTACATAGTTAAGTGCCTAGTAGTGTCAACATAAGGTAACATTTGCATACAAGACAAAACATGCGGAGTACCTCCCGAGCTAAAAATCTAACACTCCCTCTTAGAGAGGGATGTACTCGCTTCCATCTCCATCATCTAGTCCAATCAAATTGTGATCAGTAGGAGCTCCATCTGAACCTAGAGCCATCCTCAACACCTGGACATAACTCAAACTAGAAGATATTCTCCTTAGAGCTAGCCGAAACCCTGAGCTCCTTGGAGAATCCACTCCACCTTGAGCATTGGTTCAACCACACTGGTTGAGCCTCCTACCAATGCTCAGAAGAGACTCTATCTCTTCTCTCAGAATGAAAGACTGAATCCTTGGGCCCACTGCAGTCTCAAGAGACCCCTCATGCTCCTCATCTGACGTTGAATCATACACTCAAGGTTTTCCTTGCAACATATACAACCTATCCACCTGATCACCGATCAACTACAGTTCCATGAAGTCCACTCCCTCCCTATAGATAAATACATGTTCCCTCTTAAAAAATGTACAATATCCTACATCCTCCAAGGCTAAGACTTAGAGCAAGTTAACCCTCAACCATGGAAAAAGAGAACTCCATCAAGCTCCAGGAATCCTCCATACTCGAGTCAAAATCTAACATTTACAACTCCACATACAACTCACGCCATACTACCTTCATTTACCATTTGTTGGTCAGGACCTTTCACTATGATAATTAGGAATACTCTCCATATTCCCTTCATGTGGAAAGAAGATCCACTATCCACAATCCATCTGATATCACCTCCAAATCCTCCACTACCGACACTAGAAACTAGGGTAACCAAAGAAAATTCCCTGTCATACTTGGAAGCAAAGTCCTCCATGGTTATTGTTGCATCTATCTCAGGCCCCTCCGGTTCCTTCTTCTTCTTCTTCCTCTCAGGAAAATGAGAAGCAAGGTGCCCCAACTAGTTACAATAGTAACATATGACTTTACTCAAGTCCCTCCCGGAACGTACTTTCTTATTTCTCTTTGCAGAAAGAGAAACATTCTCATCAGCTCCATATGTCTTATGTCCACTACTCTAAGATCCTTCACAGATCTCCTCCTGAGTGAAATCGTCCCACATTTTGCTCCAATCTGGAAGATGCTCACGACCCACCACACACTTCACGAAGACTTACCATTCCTTGGTGAAGCCTTTCAAGGCTATCCTCGCCAACTCTGAATTTGATATGACCTCTCCAACTCCATCCATATCACCTTTCACTTGAGATATCCAAGTAATATAAGAATAAACACTCTCCTCCTTACCCATCTTGGTATCATGCATCTAATCCTTCAAGGCCATCTTCCGGTTTTCATTCTTCACCTCAAATAAGTTCTTATGTGCATCCCACATCTCTTTGGTTGTCTTTTTCTTAGCCAAGTGTGGGATAAGGTGATCCTTCAACCCATCCAAAATAATCCTATGAGCTTTAGCCTCCTTGACCTCACGAAAATCCAAATAAACAGGATCTTTTGTGGGAACCACAACAACATAACTGACATAGTTCCAAATCTTGTTCTCCTTGAGAACAACTGACATCTAGACCTTCCACTACAAATAGTTGAAAATGTCATCCAACCGATCCTCAAATATAATGCATGTAGCCATATTTCCTGTCACATCTCACGGAAAACAATCACAAATTTTCCCTCTTCAAACTTGCTCAAAAATCTCACTACTCACTGTCACTCAGAGCCCAAGCTCTGATACCATGTAGAAATTTAATGACAAAAATTAGCAAGCTAATATTATGTCATACACTTAGCAAACTAGAGATAATTGTCTTGCATGAAATCTGAAATGTCTAAAACCCACATTCAAAAATTACCATAAGAATAAATACACATTGCTAAGCAATTTATGCAGCGGAATAAACACAATGAACATCATTCAACCAACCATGAATAACTTAGAAATTTAGCCAAATGTCAGGGAAAACCCCAATGTTGGGAAACCCAATGAGAGAGAGAGAGAGAGAGAGAGAGAGAGATTTATTATTCATCTTAAGGAAAGTACATATCAGCAACAATAACACAATTTCTAGCCAAGAGAAAACCCACTTATAGCACCCAAAATCTGTCCCAAAAATTTTTTCCTCAAAAAACGTGCAAAATCTGTACTATTGTATGACCCACCCAAAAAATATGCACCTCGAAATCCATGCAAATAGTTTGTTGTACAAACTATTCTGCATGGCCCAGCAACAAGAAAAATGCTTAAAACAACCTCGAAAACCATGCCAATGCTACCTCAATTTCCATTCCCTCTTCCCCTTGTTGTACAGACTGTACAGAATGTACGGATCTGTACAGTACAGCCTCCAACAACAGAAAAATGACCCAACACTAAAATAGAAATTACTCCTTGAGATTTGTGCCCAATATCTCTTGGGAATTTCTCCCTCCTTGCTGCCCTCTTTCCTTTCTCAAGCTTACTCAGAAAATCTCTCAAACTCCTCTCAATGTGTCTTGCACACTACCCAATGCATTCTTTTATAAAATATGAAGTTGAACTTTTCCCTCCAAAGTGGCTTTTCACCTTCCCCAACCCTAAATCCAAAGGACAAGATCTAATCTTTCCATTACAAGATCTAATCTTTCCATTACAAGATCAAGGGCCATGATTCATTCCCTCCAAAATAAATCACTTAAAGTTTTATTATGGTTTAGAGATTTTAGATTTCAGTTAAGAAATCATCTAGAGAATGGGGAAGCACTTAAAAGTGATTCCTTAAGAATATGGATGGTGTAAAAAGTTTAAATATCATTATAATTCTCAAAGATTTAAACCGTATCTCTGGTGTAATACTATGTCAAAGACAATTTGAGGACAAAATGAAAGTGACAATTGACTTAAAAATCAAGTGTTTGAGTTATATCTTAATATCAAGACCTCTTTTAACTATTTCAAATTTCTTGAAAAACACACAAGTCTTGAAATGAATGCTTCCTTCCAAAGATTTCTCTTCGATCAATAATATAATGGTTCAAAAATATAGACAATAAGAAAATTCAATCAAAGAAATCAAAGAAAACAAAATACACACAACAAACCGAATCATATTTTATTAATGGGATTCAAAATCAGAAGTACATAAAAAATAAAAAATAAAATCGAATTAGCAAAGGTACACTTTTCAGGAAATGATTTTGGCCAAAGATAAACCTGAGCTTTGGGATCTACTAGCATCCCACAGTAAAGTAAAGGAAGAACTGAATCATATAAAATCTCATGTGCGAGCAAGTTCTTTTCTTAAGATAGTGATGCACAAGATGTTACTTTGACCAAGCATCATTATTAAAAATAAAAGAGACTAAAAGAAAATAGAAAAATACTTGTTCAGATGAATGCAGTCCTACTCGTGGCACCTTGGGTCAGGGTTGAATTTGGGTGAATTGATAGTTCAAATTTACTTATTTCTTTACTTTCCATTTTAAAATTTACATGATGATAATGCATTTTTGAAAAGAAATATTCAACGAAGAGAAGAGAGAAAAGGATTAAAGTGGACTTCCCTGACAACATTCATATTATGGTTCTCTTGGTGTACCCAATTGTGTTCATAACGCATTATTACAAAAAGAAACATTGAGAAAGAAAACTAAAGGAAACCTACTCCTAAACCTACTCTAACTACTAAACAAATCAAAATAATAAGTGTAGTCGTATTTCCATTGCAACCATCGGACTAACTCCAATCCTGCAATGAAAACAAAATGGAATATCAGTAACAAGAGTGGGAGTGTATCAGAATATGAAAAGAATACATCATACTTACCTTTATAATAATCATTTAGAAACAGAGAAAGCATGACATTACCATTCCCTTGAACACTTTTGATGTACGCATCCTCCAACCAATCCGCAATTTTGTCATGACATGGATGACTAAAGTATGGAAGAATGCAACTGAATTCAAAAAACTTGCCAAAATTATGAGGACCTGACATAACCATCGGCCAAGACTGAAGTGCCCCATCATCCTGACATTTTTTTGTTTTCCTATGAATTTCTTCATGTGGAGGATACAAAAAGAATGTGTTAAGTTTACCGCCTTGATATTTTTTCACAAATAAGGTGAAAACAACCTTACCATTCTCTGGAAACTTTTCAAGATATGAACATTCCAGCCAATGCACAATCCTATCATAATATGTGCACTTACCAACATAGAATTTTTCGAAAGAATTCATAGATGAAAAAGATTTATGATGAAAATAAGGTATCAGATTGGTATGGAAAGAATCTTGTAAAAGGATCCTAATTTTGTTGGTAGGATTAAAATAACAAGAACTTATCATGATTGTTAAAGAAGAAGTGTCTCATTTTCTTGAAAGTTTTCATTGAGCTCGAATACTTCAGGATTAACTATTTGAGGTGAACTAAATGGAACAACCAATGATTTTGAATAATCATCACTCGTAATAATATTTAGTTGATTATACTTTTCAACCTCAAATAATTGATCATGGAAAAATTTAGATCCTTCTTTAAACACAAATTGAGATGAATCAATGGAAGATGCAATTTGAAACTCTTTCAAATCATTTCTTGATTTACCCATGGATAATTGATGAGAATAGAATTAATATCTTCATGGGTAGAATTATTCTCCTCTTTATCTTCTATTCGGTAATCTCTATTAATTTGTACATGATTATATAATGTTGAATTCTCTCCAAGGTAATCTGGAACACACAATTGCACAACATTAGGATAAAAAATATCAGGGTACAAGGAATAATATGTAGAAGAATTGAGGAGACAAAATGCATCTCCTTAAATGATAGGTATATGAATTTCGAATTCTGGTTTTGTTCCCTCTCCTTGAATAAATAGATTGTCTCTCATCATATGTTCTTTTAAAGAACACGAGATATTTTCCACGACCAAATCATGTTCATCATAAAAGGGTGAATGTGAGAGAAAATTACTAGAATTATATGATTCATTACTAGTTTGACCAATGTTGTCATCTCCCACTAATTGATCTTGAACCTATTCACATGAGTGAGGGGAAGTTTTACTCACAACAAGATTACCAAATTCACATTCCATCTCTTTTACTTCAGAAACAATTGTAATATCTTGGAGAGTTTGACCACGGTATCCTTTTGAATTCAATGTTCCTTTCTCAATAGAAAAAGACACTGTCAGCAAAGAAATATCAGAAGCGACAATTGTATCTTGTAAAATGTCATGTTGCTCCTGATCTACCAAAATGAAGGAAGTTGACAAAAATTTGGTGCTTTAATGACTTCAAGATCATCATGAACTTTTAAACCATCTTGAGATTGAGTATTAGTGCTCAATTCAGATTGGTTAAAAATTAATTGATCTTGCTTGTGTGAGAGAGAAACGAGATATTGAAACCATTCATTGATAAGAGGCATTTCTTTCAAAGGGAATCTAGTACAAATAGGTATGAACCTAATTGTGGAATCATTGAATGATTCATCATTTTCTTTCCTTAAGAAAATTAATTCGTCACTTAATTCATCATAATCATAATTGTTAAAATCTGATAAAAACTCAATTACAAACTCAGACAAAGAATGAATTGAATTAGCTGGAAAAGATTTGAACCAATATTTAACCTGACCTCGGAAGGTGAGAGAGAACAATATGCACATAACATTAGGATCAATGACATTGTGTTTTAAACATTTATAAAAAAAAAATAGAAATATGGTCTACTGCAGATGTGTTCCCTTCACCATCAAAGGTGAGTTCTGAAAAGAGATCAGTTGTCTTGTTGGGAATAACTGGTAATGAGACATTGAAAGCATGTTCTGACACAATGATTTGAGCAGGATCCATGAAAAATAAAGAAATTGAAGAAATTGACTCCAAATAGTTACCTTATCATCTAACCTGCCTTCTAGTGCATTATAAGATGACACAAAAGAATAATTTATAAATCTGGAATTATGAAAGGCCGAGGGATGAAACATTTAATCATTAAATTTATCTCGGCCCTCCTTCTAGTGCCATTTTTTTACAGTCGTTTATGACACACCGTCAACTGGAAGGGAAGATCCAGACCGAGGTTGTCTATTTAACCCAAGTCGTTTGGAATAATCTACCCTGACGGGTTTTATGGCTCCGTTAGCCAACTAGGATTCTAAAATAATTAAAAGATGTAAAACTAACTAAATGTACAATCCTATCAATAAACACATTAATACAATTGCTTAACTAATAGTATTATATACAGTGAATATATACAATTACAAGGTTTAAGCAAAGCCTTGTGAAAATAATTGTTTTAAACTAATGGATCTTAAAAACAAATAAACAAAACTATTCTAGTAATATAACTGACAAACTAATAAACAATGAGTGAATAAGATTGTAAATGAAATAATGATAATGGACAAAGCATTTAACGTTTAAATGATGCAATCATTATTCATTCGCAAATCACCAAATTAAATAAGTAATAAACTAACTAACCTTACGTTGATTAGCAGTACTGAGCTAGTTTCGTCTCTCTGCATTTGTATAAGATTCACTTAACCTGTGTCAAGTATAAATCTATGACAAAAGAAAGAACGATATTTCCTTAAACAACTCAAAGAAGTCTTTTATATTTCAGGGCGAGTCTATGATAACAGAAAGATAAATAGATTTTATCTCATGTGACTTTAAAATGGCCAATAAATGAAAATGAAAGAAACTCCAACTCTCAGCAAATGGTATTACCAACTACCCAACATTAGATGTAAACTCAAAATGCATAGATAGACAATCAGTCACAGATATCAACAGAACCAAAATATAATGAACCAAATAAAGGAAAACATAACACGAAAAGTTATATGCAGAACAGACTAAAGCTAGTTCAATACAAATAAACTTTCACATCTAGAAATTACATGAGAAACAATGATAATATTGCATAGTCTACAAAAGGAAGAAAGACAAAGAGTAAATTGTATCTCATATATTTTCAAAAAAAAAAGTTCATCATATGGTCCAAGAGGAATTCGCAAACCAGTAACTCGACAGTGTTTAAAGAAAAAATTTGGTTGTCCTATATAACGCTGCTCCAACAACCTGTCTGTTAAGAGAAAACTATAGCAAAAAGTTGTATAATTCTAAGATTGTGACAATGTCAGGATAAAAATCACTTTGACTGACAATTTAAATCTTATTTAAAATGTAGAAAGAACAACTTTCAAATCATGATCCTTAGTGAAGATATAATAGATTAATCGACAATTAGAAAAATATCAATTGAACAATTATATCTTTACAAATATCAATTATATGAATAAACTCAATATAATACAATATTTGTATCAAAATAATACAATCACCAAGATCAAGATAATTGGAATAATAGACTCTAAAAGATTAAAAAAATTAATACATAAATGATAGCAATTAACCATGTATTGATAAAAACAGACTAAAGCTAATTTAAATCAATGCATAATCAATTACTCAAAGAATATGAAGATATTATAGTGAAAATAAAACCATTTTACTCATAGGACAAAAGCCATTAAGCAATCTGGAATTTCATATTCTTCTTCGAAAATACTCGTCCATTCTCCCAAAATTCCAACCATCCGTTACTCCATTTGAAAATAAAAAGTTTACAAAATAAATAATATACAAAAAATAAAGGACAAAATTCCTCCTCTGAATTTCTTGGATCCCGAGGGCTCTGAACTTTCTCATATATTTATGCAATGAATGAATAGTTTGGGCATCACTAATAATTTATGTCGCCTGAAATGTGTCTTGTAAAGAGACAACAATATCTCTCAAATCGTGCATTTTTTTGGGGAAAAATCTTGTGAGTAAGTTAAATGGGTCCATTCTGCAAATGGGTTTTCAACTATTTCTTCAGATTCCTCACGGTTTGGCCGAAATAAGTCCTGCAAAATTGTTTGTTTGTTCTTGAACGCATTTCCAAATCTTATCTGTTGTTGCTCATAAATTATTTGCAGCAATCCAATATTATTTGTGAATCAATTGTCTTGAACATATTTAGATAATAAAATCAAGCCATGATCCGATCCATACCAAATAAATGATAATAGAAACCTGTGAAGCAAAAATAAACCAAATTAATAACCTAAAAATTGTGAATAAAACAAAATCTAGAACAATAAAATAAAAATGAATTTAAACTAACTATAAGTTCTAAACAAGTATTGTTTATATTCTCCTTTCAAATATGATCTTAAAATTCTAGAAGCTTCGAGTTGATGGAGAGGAGAAAAATATTAATTTTGGGTTTTCACAAAATCAAACAATTGATAGATAATTTTTATTTATTTTGAAATGAGATGCAAAATGACAAAAGAATTTAATTAATTAAACCCACCAAATGATTTTGTGAAAATGAGAAACCAACCAAGATATTATTTGATGACGTATTAAACCCATTATTCAAAATAATCAAACTTGCTAATGAGCAAAAGACGAAAACATAATCATAATTTAAACGAAAGTAAGTAGTTGATAAAAATTGATTTTTTCGTTTAAATGATTAATATTTCTATGCTCGTCTCTCCTTCATTCAAATTTGATCAAATGTGAAAAAATGTCATAGAAAATATGTGTCGCAATAATATTTCTTCCTGTAAAATCATTTTTATTAATCCATGTCTTCAACCAAGCCATTCTCATAGCAGATAAATTCAATAAGGAAGAGGTAATAACAAACTCCCAAATTATGAATCTCATCCATGAACATCAAAACTCTGTAGAAAAATAAAATTAAATGGCATTTGAATTTCATGAAATTCAAACCACACAAAAGAAAAGAATATAAACTCAAACCAACCTAAAAAAAAAAGCAAACCAATACCAATCCAATCAAGTCAAAGGGAAAAAAATGAAGAATCCAAGTAAAATTTTGAGGGACCCTAGATTTTAATTAAAAAAAGAAGGGGATTGTTGGGGCCCAACAACTTCCCAGTAAAAACTTGTTGAAATTGACACTTCCTCAAAATAATATGTTCCTATTTTATACATATCCACACCAAATGAAGAAAAACCAAGGCTTATTTTCAAAGACATCGAGGTGATCACAGGTGTTCAGACTCTTTTCCTAGGATGGTGGGAACTATATAGAAGATTACATACTGAAGAATACCTTAATATAATCCTTAAAAGAGACTCAGAGGTAAGGGAAGCATATGACATGGTGTTTATTAACATACGAAGATATCACTTGCATTTTTTCACAATGATGAAAACAATCATGCCTTGTTCATAGGCTATTGATTTGATCATTTCTCATGCCAACAAAGAAAATAGTACCATCATAAAAGAAGAGGGAATGTGTGTAGGTTCCTATATAACATATGATATGGAAAAGTACTATAGGATACCACAACCTAAGTTATATATGGAAAATATCTTTGTGGAACAATTCCACAAGCAACATGATATAAAAAATATTACATCCAGTTGGTGGGAAGTAGATAAAATATTCTTCTACAAGTCTCATAGTATCTACTCCATCAAAAATTTATAGGAACCCTATGTATATACAATGGATATGATAGCCAATTTGTATGGAGAGAAAGATTTCTTACACTTCAAATATTCCTAGTGTCTATTGGAATACATCGTGGTTACTATTGGATGCATGTTTAACTAGGTGTTAAGGTGAGAAAAATGCCCTTAAATAGGTAGGTGTACTCCCCGGTATGAGGTCCCAATTAGACTTCACACCATTTGGATTAGGATACCCATATGAATTCTAGCATGGTTTCCATTACTGGGTCGAGGAGTGAATGAATGGTTTAATGCAAGGGGAGTATGCAAATGAAAACTATACTACTTGTAGAAAGGAAATTTGTTCTATTATATCCTAGCTAGGAGAAACTAAGGGTAACTGACAAAATGATTGAAATGCTAACAATCCATACAATAAATTTCTTCTAGATAATTGTTAGAGAGAAACAAGGGTCAATAGCATAAGTATACAAAATCACAACCAAATAAGTCTTGGATACACACTCATATACATAAAACCTTCTCATCATCTTAGAACAATTAATAAGAGAGAAAAAAAAAACCTGCATAAAATTTGTGTTCACAAAAAGAAGAGTCTATATTTGCAATGAAATTCTTATAATGTTTGCAAATATCCTAGCATTTACTTGAAACAGTTCAAAGCAAGCCAACATCAGAAAAACAATATTTCTCTCAAGAAAATTGGCCCTTATGGATTCTCAATATTATCTCAAAAAATTAGTTCCCCAAAATTACAAAGTTGAAGAGATCCTTCAAAGTGGGTCTCTTCCTTTATTTATGTTTTCCTAAGTAACTACCTATTTGGGTTCTTGAGTTCTACAAGAAGCAGTCAAATGTCCTTTCCTCTTCCCTTTCAAATTTCTTTACATAAGTTACAATAGATACAAAATTGTGTAGTAATGATAGAAAATATCTAAGAGAGGGTTGAGGAGAATGATTTCGAATTTGATTATTTACCCCCTTCATTTATTCTTATCCTTCAAGTAAGTTTCCCATACCTCATGTTGTCCCGAAATGGAAACAATTTTGTGGAAAGGTATTATTATTATCCTTCAAGTAATCAGCCTCATGAGAAATAACATTATGTGAGAGAGTCTTCATATCCCTAGTAAAATTTACAATGAAGACCTAGATCATATTATGCATCCTTGTTGACTTCACGAGGTGATCTTTCATTAAGTCCATTGTCACTTTGGTCATGGTTCTAGCTTCTATTTGTCTCTACTTCATGTTTTGTTTGACCTTTGAAAAACTATGTTCATCGATCTTTAGGTTACCTAGCTCTTCGATCTGGGGAATATGGCCTTTATGAGCTAAGATATATGCTACTTTATGGAGTTTTTCATATATTAAAATTGAGTTCTTCAACTCCTTCTCAATCTTTTCTCTATTGGTTATGGAACCTAATTATCTTCCTGATTCAAAGGTCTTGTTTCAACTATGTTTGGTTCCCCCCCACATTTGTCACAAGGGAGCAACAAAATTTTATGGAGCCCCCTGGATGGGGATTCAGGGGTAGCACCCTTGAAGATAAAGTTTTGGTAAAATTGGCTTGTAAAATATTGTAATTTCTTAGTCAATTTGAATCGTTCATCATTACGTTGTAGATATGACGGTAGAACTTATGTTAGAGTTTTGTTCCCTAGAAGGAAACCCTCTTTTAAGTATGAGAAAATTGTATTTCGGCCATGTATGAGAGTGAATATTGTATTATGAGAGAGGGGGGTGTATGAAAAGAAGAGGAAGTTACAACAGGTGTGTTATAGGTTGTATCCCTTCATTTGCCTGATAATAATAAAGGAAGGACTGGAAATTTTTATGGTGGACATAGCCCATATTGGGTGAACCACGTATATATGTGTCTCTATAGTATTGTGTATATTTTGTGTTTTATTTTCGCATTGTTTTATATTATTTCTCTGTGATCCTCTTTTCTCTAAAAAATGCTATTAGAGTGAAAGGTAACGCGTAGGAAAATATGGTTCCTAGTTTGAGTGGGAGCAATGACAAAGGATGGAAATTTTAGGGTCAATAAATTTAAAAACCAAAACTACCAGTTTTGGAAAATGCAAATGGAATATTGTCTATATCATAAGGATGTTTTCCTATTGTTGGGTGGAAACACAAAGCAATCGACAAGTATGAAGGATGAAGAATAGGAGGTTCTTTATAGAAAGGCACTAGGAACGATAAGTTTGTTCCTGGCAGTGTCTATGGACTTCAACATTTCAAAAGAAAAGACAACAAAGGATTTGATGAAGGAATTGGCTAAACTATATGAAAAACCCTCAGCCTCCAACAAGGTATTTCTAATGAAGTGATTATTTAATATGACGATGTCAGAAGGTGGGTGTGTTTCCAATCATTTAAATGAATTTAATACAGTTACTAATCAGCTAAGTTATGTGGGAGTGAAATTTTATGATGATTCTAGGGCTCTTATAATCGTGTGCCCATTGCTATAAAACTGGAACAACTTGTCAGTGTTTCATGGAAATCTGCACAAGAGATCTAGCTAAAGGATGCACAAACAAAACTTATCAAGAAAGGAAGAGAGATTCAATATGGAAGAATGATCAAATATATTCACACTACTCCATTGAGTTGATGATTGATACATAGAGCATGATCAATATGATACAATGAATGAGTGGAATACACTCATGTATAGGGAAAAACATTCCATAATTAATAAAAACAATCAAGAAGTTAGATTTCCTTAGGAATGCATGCATGCATAATAGTGATGGTAAAAATAGAAAGTCTAAAATATAACTAGTCAGTTAACTCCCATTGAACTACTGTGTCGAAAATAAAAATTTCTCCAACACCCCCCCCTGAACATCACTATGGAGTAAAAAATGAGTCCCGGATACTAGGCCATTTTAGGTACTCATGTACAATGCAACTAACCAAAACTGAATAAAAGTGAGGAAAGAGGGAAAACCACGTGGGAACAAACCCCCCCCTCAAAATATAATGTATCAAAAGAATAAAATAATGGTTGTTAGACAACTGTGTTCTTCACTGTAAGACAATCCTGCAAAGTTTGAAACTTCTTCTCACTGAAAGTCTTCATGAAGATGTAGAAATCTTTATGGATCTGATGAAGTCCTTTTGCAACCTATCGGGCCTTGTACCTCTTGATCCTGTGGACCCATATGCACCTGAAAATATTCCTTTCTAGTGGTCGTGGAACCAGATGCCAAGTCTAGTTTTGTAGGATTGAGTCACACTCCTTCTGCATGGATTCTTTCCATAATGGATTTCCCACAACCCTATTGTAGTTATGTGGATTAGTAGATTGAACCATATAGCAATGCATGGGCATCACAGGTTCTGAAGATGAAAGTACATGAGAAGGCTCCTCATGTTGAGATCGAGTCATCCAGAATCTAATGGATTCCCTGCAAAGTTGCCTACTACCTGAAGTGTGGTATGTTCCTTCTTGGGAATCTGTTGAAGCTTCGGTGATGGATTCTTATCTGGTTGTACTACCTCCTTATTTCCATGTCCAGAATCTGAGTGTATGGAATCATCTCTGATGTCTGAAACTGATGGAAGAAAAAGAGTATATGCATGTTGCACTGGAGGTGCATGCAAAGTAATCTCCTTATGTGTAAGTAGAATGTAGGAGTCATCGTTAGAAAACTTAGTGAATTTATACAACCTTGACTTATGATCCACCTCACCAATTGCAATSATGGAATTGTCATGCATGTCAATTACTGAAACTGAATCTGATGTAAATTCAACCTTTTTACCTTTCTGAGTGATCTAATAAAATGAGAGCACATTCATAGAAATATTTGGAGCAGATAAAACATTATCAAAACTGTCATTGTGGAGTTCAACTCTCCCTTCTCCTGCTACTGCTACTGGAGTATCATCCCCCATGAGAATACGGGGTATTGAGCATGGAATCAAGGAAGAGAAATCTTCCTCTTTCGTTGCCATATGATGGGATGTACCATAATCTATAATCCATGAATTAGATGAGGAATTAATTGCAACCAGAGCATGATGATTACCTTTCTTAGGAGCAGGATCTTCTTCCTTTCACTTCTTGACTCCCTATGGAATGAAGTTTCCAAGGTTGTTTTGTTCAAGTGTCTGTGCCATAAGATCGATATGTTTCTTCATGCATGTGGATTCTTCATGATTCAGTTTATTGCAGTAAGTTCATTACTTTCCCTTCGTCTTCTTCTTGGAATCTGAAGAGTCTTTGGAA